>JAPMLY010001193.1:0-55000 GCA_026401115.1 Tetraselmis chui
GAAAAAGAGAAACACTTATACGTACACTCTTGTTAAAGATCTCGACATTTTCTGGAGGATACGAATTCGCCAAGGTGTTGATGATTTCTGTGAGCGATGCGTCGTATGTCGACGACCAAAAATTCAGCCGCAAATGGTTCTTGCTCTCGACTCACTGCCTATATCACCCGAGTGTAGCATACAACTGGCCTTGACTACATGAAACAAATAAAATTAAAGGAAATGCATTTTGTCTACAACATGTACCGGTTTCCAACCACCTACTGTCGTTGGGGCCTCCTAACCATGCCATCTAGGAAACCTAAAAGTTGGGGATAGACCGTTTATCGCACGAGTCCAGTCTATCCAAAGTGCGTTAAGGACGTTTACTCCCTCCTCGTGGAGATATTGTGCGGCATGCCGGCGGTGTTTTGATTGGAGCGTGTGTGTTCGTGTGTGTGTGTGTGTGTGTGTTCGTGTGTGTGTGTGTGTATGTGTGTGTGTGCGTGTGTGTGTGTGTGTGTGTGTGTGTGTGTGTGTGTGTGTGTGTGTGTGTGTGTGTGTGTGTGTGTGTGTGTGTGTGTGTGTGTGTGTGTGTGGTCGTGAAGTTTGGTAACCTGTCGTACGTGGTTTGGTGCGGTAGATAAGTAGCATGTGATGCAGCCATAGGACAGTGTGTAGGAGGAGTTGGGTGAGGATGTGAGCGGTTTCGGGGCGTGATTTCGAGAGGATTCTACCCGAGGGGTCGGTGCGGAGGGTAAGAAGTGATGTGAGGTTGGCAATCGGAGACATGTGAGGAGTGCCGGTGCGACTCATGACGACGGGGAGGATCTCCATCTCGGTACCGGGCCAGTGTCGGCGGGGGCCGTTTGCGAGGGGGTTGTATTTGCATCTGACACACTTGCATGTGAGCAATGGCTTCCACATTGTGCTAGTTATGTTGGTAAATTTCGACCATTTGACACGAATTGCACATTTTTTGCCATGCACAGAGACGATTACAACGGAGGAAACTGCGAAATTTGTTTTTACATGGTGTCTATCGATAACATGTATTGTCTCGATTGTTGATGAGTGACTGCGATCATAAGTTTGTCAGTGGTTTCTTGCAGACATTTTGGAGACGCCTCGGAACGCCACTTAACATGTCTTCTAGTCGACACCCAGAAACGGACGGCTTATAGGCTTATTCTAAAACGCATCAACAACACATTTTATATTTACCGCGCACTACATCCTGTTTTTAATGCTATGACGTATCAAACTGGAAATGCTTGTAGTAATTCTGCTCGTGCACTCGGTATTGAGCACACACCCTTCGTGGCGAATTTCGGCTTCACTCATGATTAGCCCGCGGTCATATTTATTAGCATGCAACCTTTAATTCCAGATTCGCATGACGCAATGAAGCAGTTACGACAGTTACGTAAAGTACACGCTCTGATGCGATATGTCTTAGAGTTACACAAAGACGATATGCAAGCACGTTCAGAGCCGTCGACTGCACCACATGTTGTTCGAGGAGACACGGTGACATTTGTATTAAAGAGTCTCTCCTTACGTGGTCTGCCTAACATGAAGCTACGCGATCGACAACTTGGACCTTATTCTACTATCGAGGAGCATATTGGGGAACATAGTTACCGATTGAAGCTACATGCCACGGTACGATTACATTCGGTGTTTAACGTCTAAAATCTACGACCCTGCTCTACTACTTCACTTAGACAAGTTGGCCATGTGACGACGCATGAAGGTGATGACGACGAATTCGACGTCTCTCACATCTCTCGTGTACATTAGCCCGGTCGATGGAAGTTGTATAAGATGTTGTTTTTTATGACGCACTTCAAGAATGACGACAGCCCACATGTCTGGTTCCGGTTGAACGAAAATAAAAATGAAAATAATTTACAAGTATTACAAGGCACATTCTAGGTGATGTCTACCGGCCTTCTTGCATATGCCATAAAAAACACGGCATACATAATTTAGGCCGTGAGTCTCCTTGTCCATCCTCCCCGAAGGCTAGGTAGGGCTCTACTCCCCCCTAAGAGGTTCGTGGCAAAACAAGGTTTAGGTGTGGGATTTGTTGGGTGGGTAGGGTAGGAAATGTTGGTGAAGAAGTTGTTTACAAGTGGTGAAGGGTTTTATACGGTAGATGCGGAGCATGTGGTATAGCTATTGGGTAGAATGTATGCGTAGGCGGGACATGATATGGGCAGTGTCACGGGTAGGGGTTTGGGAGGGTTTATATGGTGTGTCAATTCTAGGGTTGGTGAGGGTAGTGATGCTGGTGTGTGTGAGGGTGGTGGGTGTGCACGTGCGGCTCATGACTATGGGTACGATGTCTACATATGTACCATGCTAGTGTGAGCGGAGTGTGTTTGAAAGAGGGGTTTATTTTTCTATAATGATGTTGTGGGTGTCTTTACGGTTATTATACATTTGTCGTATTTCCATTCTCCTATTTGTTTTATCCGAATAGAGGAATATCGGCGTCGGGAGGAAGTATGACCTACACAAGGCGGGGTTATTCAAGAAGTCTGATAAAGTCAAGTTTGTGTGTTGGGGGTATTAGTTGAGCGGGCAGAATGTCCTTTGACAAGACTGAGGGGTAGCGGGTTAGAAAAGAGTGGTCGAGGCCTTCGTATACGCCTACTCTACGTGTGGTCATTTGACTGTGTTGGATGGGGGGGTGCGGTTCATTTAAGGGAGTGGTCCACTGATTGTGTCGGTAGTGAATGTTTTTATAGGTTTATTACCGAAGTCGGCGGTGATGATCTCCCTACGTCCCTTGTTTGATTGTTGTAATAGTGTGAGCATGAGTTAGGGTGCGCTATTGTGGAGGTGTTGCCGGAGGCTTGACATTGAGGGGCAGGTGCACACAATGTGTCCGTTGCTAATGAACTGTCCGCACATTGGGAATTTGAGATTTATGTTCCAGGGGAGTAGGCGGGTGTTGTGAACGCCCAATATGACAAATTCCCTTTTCTGCGAGAATTGAGTGGATGTGAGAGAGGGATTGTCGACAACAATAGGTGAAATATGCTCCGTTTCTTGTGGCTGCGGCGAGGAGGACCCACTAATAGTATGGGTAGATTGTTAATAAGTACACACGCAAAATTGAATTCCATGTCCCCAATGCCGGTATGCTCCTCGACATGCTTTCAGGCGCCCTAGTTAACTTCGCCCTTGACCTTGCCCTCGGCCACCACCAATTACGTATTAACCCGGGGGACACACACACAAACCGCATTTAAAACGCAATTCGGTCAATTCGAGTGGCTCGTAATGCCCTTCGGATTTACCTCTACCCCTTCCTCTTACCAACGCCTCATGAATTATATTCTTAAACCACATAAAAACACATTCATTCTAGTCTACCTCGACGACATTTTGATTTTCAGTAACTCACTTGAAGGTCACATACAAGACCTTGACGCAACTCTTTCCCTAATTGCATACCATAACATACGGCTACGATTCCAATATTTTTCGCGCGCAACGAACTCGAATACCTCGGTCATTTGGTTAGTAAAGATGGGTAAAGACCTTCCAACAATAAAATCAAAGTTGTTTCCGAATGGCAACGCCCTACAACGGTTCAAGACACCCAACGATTTCTCGGTTTTTGTAATTTTTTTAAACGCTGTGTTCACCGTTACTCACATATGACCGCCCCCCCTATATAACCTTTGTCGTCAAAAAATCTCAATTTCAAAGGACCACACGCAAACAAGTCGCTGTCAATGCCCTAAAACAAGCCCTCCGTACTTTTCCGGTTTTATTGAACCCTCGTACATGCCCTAACGCTAAATTCATGACTAGCACAGATGCTAGCAAGTTTGCTCTTGGTGCTGTTTTACACCAAAACAATTTGACATGCAACTTACGCCCCTATGCTGCATATTTTGCATGCGTACTTCAACCGGCTCACACAAATTACCCCACCTACGACCAAGAACATGTAGGCGTTGTTTGCACTTTAATAGAATGACGTTGTTACGTTCCAAGGCAGCGCCAAGATAACAATAATTACCAACCATGCCACACTCTGCCACCTCCCTACTCACGAGTCGTTAGGCCGGCGTCACGCTATTTGGCTCAACGACTTATCCCCGTACCTAGCCATCAACCCCCGTTCCCAACTCTAGCAGGTCACGGGCCCTCCACCAAGTTACACTAGAGAAGAACGTGTGTAAAGCGCTCGGCGCCACGCTAGTCCTACCTACACCCACGTAAAAATAAGAAGAGCGTGTATAAAATGTGTAGGTAGGACTAGCGTGGCACCGAGCGCTTTACACACGCTCTTCTCTAGTGAGGGCCCATAATTTGTCGGAATCGGGAACGGGAAGTTAAACGTAGGTCATGCCGGCCCCACAAGGGGGCCGGCTGTGGTGACTAGAAATGTGAGAAAAGAGAGATGGCGGCCGGCGAAGGCACCGGCACGGCCGGCCGACCGCCTCTAATAGGGAATAGAGTACCGCTAATAACATAAAACTAAGAACTAGGATGACATATACCTACCTTGAACATAAGCACTAGGCATCGGGATGCCAATGCTAACACATCCTGAACATGGTAAGGCCAAAGAGGACATTTTCGAATAGCCACACGTGGCCAGCCTGATATGTGACCCGCCACATCTCACAGCAAGCGCGGCGTCATACGCTATCGTCCTTCTATCGGTCTGAGAGTACGCCGTGCCGAAGTCGTACCGTGCAGCCCTCTCCAACGAACAAGCGCATGATTGGCAAGCCGCGACGCAACATGGATGCACCTCCCTAATGGCCAATGGCACGGGGGAACTCGTCGATCTCCCCCCTTGATCGCGTGGTCGTCAACAACACATGGATTTGTAAGGTAAAGTCCGACACGGGGGGTGAAGTCTTTCTCTTCAAAGGCCAAGGGATGCAGTCAACGCACGGGCCTCGACTAAACGAAGACTTTCTCTCCGGTCGTCCACACGGCCAAAAGACACATCCACACCATCTCACCCGCATACATCCAATGGCCCACAAAGTCCATCATGTCACGCAGCTCCTCCCCACCCACACTCAATTGCCTAGTCCGAGCCTAGCGTGGCGCAGGCACCATGTTCCACCATATCCCCCACCTCTCCCTCAATAACTCCATCGCCTCCACACTCCGCGCCCACTTCACCCGCCAAGATGACTCCCTCCTCGCCTCCCTCCGCGACAAGGCCGCTCCCATAACCGACCCACACACTTACAAGCAAGTATACTACGACTTCACACCCCGCCGCACACACAATTCTCTCCTCCCCCGCGTCAACCCCTATGGAAAAACAGCATCACCACAAGGCCACAAATCCTTCTCCGCGCCTCCTTCTCTGCGCCTCCTGCTCCGCCATCCTCCTAAAACCATGCAAGTCCATCTCTACAATTGAAGGGGCAAGCTATCAACTCTCTATCCCTATTCGACTCCTATCCACGGTCCTTACTAAACCCCTCGACACCATTCACAACCGCCTGCCCGCCAAACACCCAACATTTAAACGTGCCACTCTACCCACCACCATCCACTATTGAAGCATGCAAACACAGTTAGTGTGGAAGATAACTTACGCAAACGTAGTTACAGTCACAGTCCCGCAAACGGAACAGTTACGGCGACAACCAACCTACATGCGTGGTGTCGGGACAACATAAGTGGGAGAGCTATAGCCTAGCGACAGCTCTGTACCGAGTCAAACAGTTTATCGGTATGTCCGATCTAGACATGTACTAATCATATCTAGAGTAGCTTACAATAGCTATCTGCAACTAATACGTATACGGTATTACTTGCAACTCCTCCCGAAGGTAGCTACGGGATGAAGCGTTGCATTGGGTCTTGTCCTCCAAGGATCGCACTTCGGTGTCTTGCTAGTGCAGGTCCTGGGAGGGGTTTGGTGAGTATGTCAGCCACCATCTGGTCAGTGGGGAGGTACCTCAACTTGATGGTTCCCTGCTCCACGTGGTCTTTGAGGAAGTGCCACTTCAGACCGATGTGCTTAGTCTTCTCGCTGACCAAGGCATTCTGGGAGTATGCAATGGCGCTTTGGTTGTCCTCCCAGGTGGTGGTGGTTTCGGTGATGGGGGAGTTGAAGATTTCCCCCAGGAGTTGTCGGAGGTGGAGTCCCTCCTTGGTGGCGTCAGCCGCAGAGTAGTACTCGGCTTCACACGTGGATTGAGCCACACAAGTCTGTTGTTTGGACTTGTAACTGACTGGCCCGCGTCCGAGGGTGAAGAGATAGCCGGAGCGAGACTTGCGGGTGCGGCTGTCGTTGGCCCAATCAGCGTCGGCAAAGCCTGTGAGTTGGAGGCTGTGGTCTAGCCCCCCCCCCCCCCCCCCCAACGTCAGGCGCATGTCGATGGTGCCATGGAGGTAGCGGAGGACCTTTTTCAGAGCTTGCAAGTGTGCCTCGGTGGGTGAGGCTTGGGCAGAGCCGAGGATGCTCAACGCCGTAGAGACATCGGAGCGTGTACAAACGGCTGCGTACTGGAGGCTGCCCATGAGGCTGGGGTAGAAGTCCTTGGCCACCCCTGTGAGAGAGGGCGAATTCAAGTGTGCAAGGCCGGCGAGAAAGCCCGGGTCCATCGGAAGTGACGACGGCTTAGAGTCGGACATGCCGTACTTGGCGAGGATGTCGCGCAGGTACTTGGATTGGTCCAGCGAGATTGTGCGCGTGGAGCGATCGCGGGTAATGTGCATGCCGAGGAGTTGGGAGAGGTCGCCTAGGTCCTTGATCTTGAACCGTGCTCCGAGTTGGGCTTTGAACGATGCGAGCCAAGTGGCATCATTGCAGGCCGCGGGAATGTCATCGACGTACATGGCGATCATGGCGAAGACGTGGCCGGTGCGAAAGATGTAGATGCACGGGTCGGAGACGCGTTGTTGCCATCCATGGTCGACGAGCCATGCACGAAGTAGCATGTTGAACTCGCGGGGGGGACTGCTTAAGGCCGTAGAGGCAGCGCTTGAGGTGACAAACCTTGGACGTTCCATCGGTGAAGCCGAGGGGCTGGCGGATGTACACATTCTCCCGGATGGGGGCGTAGAGAAACGCTGTGTCGATGTCAAGCTGGCAGAGTTCAAGGTCGCGGGCGGCTGCGATGGTTAGGAAGAGACGCAGGCTGGCCATGCGGATGCCCGGGGAGAAGGTCTCCGTGTAGTCCAGTCCAGCGCGTTGACTGCACCCCTTGGCGACGAACCGCGCTTTGAAGCGGGAGACGTCGCCGGCTGTATCCGACTTGACTTTGAAGATCCACATGTTGTTAACGACCATGCGGCCTGGGGGGAGGTCCACAAGGTCCCACGTGCCGTTGTTGATGAGGGAGGAATACTCCTGTTGCATAGCGGCTTGCCATTGGGGGGCTTGGGCGCTGTCTAGCGCAGCCCGGTAGGATTTTGGTTCCACACACTCTCGGGCGGAGAGGAGGGCGACGGCAGTAGGGGACGTGCCGGCAGGTGTGTGTGGGGGACCCGTGACAAGGTCGGGGACGTGAGGGTGCTCAAATATGTCCTCTTGAGCTTTGCCTTGTTCAGGATCACAACACGCCGTTATGAGGGTCGGTGGGTAGTCGGACAAGCGGGCAACCATATCGCCGTAGCGAATGGGGTGGGAGCGGAGCCGAGCATGGCGAGGGGCTGCCGGGGGGGGTAGGGGTGTGGGTAATGTGAGGTCAATGGGGTGGGACATGGGTGAGTCTGCGGGTACGTCTTCCGAAGAGTCGGTGATGGCCGAGTCGACGGAGGGTTGTGTGTCGAAGCCTGGGGTGTCTTCCTGAAAGACAACATGTACGGAAGTGGTGATGCGACGCGTTTCCGGATTGTAGACACGATACCCGGGTGCGTCAGGGGGATAGCCCACCATGACGCCGCGAAATGCTTTTTCACTGAGTTTCCGACGTTGTTTGTCGGGGACCTTGGCGAAAACGGCGCAGCCGAAGACGCGGAACTTGGAGGCGTTGGGCACCGACGACGTAAGGAGTGTGAGGGGGACGCTCCCATTAGGTCCGACCGAGCGACTGTACGTGCGGTTGCGAAGGTACACAACAGTGCTGACAGCGCACGACCACATGGAGTTGGGAACGGCCATGTTGTGGAGCATCGCCGATGCATTGTCCCGGATAGTGCGCCAGGGACGTTCGGCCTTGCCGAGCATGTGGTGGGCGTAAGGGGCAAAGAACTGCACCCCGACGCCGAGGTGTGCGCACATCCGGCGAGTAACAACAGCTTCAAACACATAGTCGAAGTCAAACTTGAGGACCGGTGCGAACGCGCCCGTATGGGAGTGATGGCGGGCATGCAAGTGTTTGATGTCCAAGAGGATGGTTTCCAATTCCGAACATGCGTCGTCGTTAGACTTAAGGAACCGCACCCACATGTAGTTGGTGTGGTGGTCGATAACGAGCAATCAGTAACGGAGGCCATGTGGGGAGGGGACATTGACCGGGCCCCAGAGGTCAGCGGACATGTTGAGGAGGGGGTGGGATGGCTTCGCGCAAGCGGCTGTGTTGCGTGGTGCAGCTGTGGCTTTGTGAAGTAAGCAAGAGTCGCAAGAAACTTTGGTTACAACGCTAGCTAACATTGGGCTAGTCGGGACACCGTGATTATGCTGGGCATGAAGGCTGTGCATGTTGAGGTGGCCAAACCGACGGTGCCACATGACGGGATCACACTGAGCAATAAGGGCAACTTGAGGTGAGGCGTCAAGTTCCGCCGGTGCGGATGGGCTGGAAGGGAGGTCATGCTGGTGGGGAAGGAGGTAGAGACCGTTTCCGGACGGTTCTAGCACACCCATGCCTGTGGGTACCAAAAGCAAACCAGTGTCAGAGTTGGAGGGGAAGATGAATTCACATCCGCTGTGAGTTTGCATCCAGCTGACACTAGGTAGTCTGCCGATACGCTGTGCGGAGCGAGATGATAGGTCAGGGGTGTAGAGTGCATACACAGTGCGGTGAATGAGCTGGCCAGAGGAAGATAACTTACGCAAACGTAGTTACAGTCACAGTCCCGCAAACGGAACAGTTACGGCGACAACCAGCCTACATGCGTGGTGTCGGGACAACAGAAGTGGGAGAGCTGTAGCCTAGCGACAGCTCTGTACCGAGTCAAACCGTTTATCGGTATGTCCGATCTAGACATGTACTAATCATATCTAGAGTAGCTTACAATAGCTATCTGCAACTAATACGTATACGGTATTACTTACAACATCCACCCATATTGGATTCCTCGCTTACTACCCCACCTCCCACGCTTCCGCACCACCCTCTCCCCCGGCATCCGTTCCCCAGACATGTACACCACTCGCCTTGCCCCATCACACACACCGAAGCGGAGTACCTCCCCCCCTCGGACAACCCCAATCCTCCTTGCGACGTCACACGCTTCATCTCCAAACATAAGGACAATAAATACGGTCAAACACAATACATGGTTGAACGGGCCCCGGAACACCTCACGGAATGGGACATCCAACTTCAACTCGACGACGGCTTCTGCTTCATCTCCTCCAGCCCTACCTCGGTTTGTCTCCCCACCCCTTTCCCCTCCCTCTGCTCAATATGCCACGACACTACCCTTCACCCAAACCCCACTACATCATGCAACACATCCCCGCACTTTGCCGTCCACTCCTATTGCTACCCCGCACATGGCCAAGACACGTGACAATGCGACTCGTTCGAACGCGGCCAAACGCACGACCTCACTGTTTACATATCCCTCCGTAGGACTACTAATGAACACATATGTACGCTACACTCCGGGGGAGTCCTGGCCCTCCACCTATAGGTGTTCGCTATAGGTGTTCGCAGCTCATTTCGCGATGCGATGCGATGGGTTCATATCCACAATATGTTCCTATCGGGTACCGACTTTGGCGGTACTTGGATAAGGCGTGCAGCTCCGTTCCGGGACGCGGCGGTTCTAACCCTCTGCATGCCATTCCGTGTGTTCATGGATTAACAGGTTATGGGCCCTCCGCGCTTACTGCGGGGTTTACTAGGGCTCCGGCCGGAGTTCATGGGACTATGTCCATTAAGGGAGAGTGTTTACATATCCCTCCGTAGGACTACTAATGGACACATTTGTACGCTAGACTCCGGGGGATTCCTGGCCCTCCACCTATAGGTGTTCGCTATAGGTGTTCGCAGCTCATTCGCGATGCGATGCGATGGGTTCATATCCACAATATGTTCCTATCGGGTACCGACTTTTGGCGGTACTTGGATAAGGCGTACAGCTCCGTTCCGGGACGCGGCGGTTCTAACCCTCTGCATTCCATTCCGTGTGTTCATGGATTAACACACGATGTCCAATGGCCCACTTGCCTCCAACTCCACGACACCATCAGTGAGACCCCTCCGGCCCCACTACCCGCTCTACTTTTAAGGACCTCCTTCCCGCCCCTCGCAACACTTTCCATACCGAAACCGAAGTCTACTCAGATCCCCTCAACAAGTCCCTGCACTACCTCGCATACTATTCATTGTACCTAGAAGACGCCATCTTCTCATCCAGGGGCAGTAACGCACAACACACATGGCACGGCACTAACATCGCTTACCCGGAATACGACCATGAGTGCATTTGCCGCGCCATGGAACACGCCGTCACCATCGCCCACTCCACCGCTAGCTACTCTCCCAACGCTATCATCCTCATCCTCCCACGATGGGAACACACGCCATACCGCCAGTCCAAGCACACCACTTCACCATACACCCACCACCTCTACACCCTCCGCAACGACCCAACCACGTTACTACACCCCGACTTACATACATGCACCCCCACTCCCACACCATTCGGGAATCGGGACACGCTGGATGGTAGATTTATTGAGCCCTTTTGCCTCCTTGTCCTCTCCTACGACTATGGCCGCACTCCACAACACACTCGAACCCATTTACAATGCACACCTCCCCTCCCCATCCATCACCATCCCTACCCCCTCCCACTTAACCGATTATACAAAACACTCAACCGAAATCTACCACCAACCCCCAACCCACCCACCCCATCACCTACCCTCGCACTGAGCGCGTGGCACTGACCTACTCCCCCACACGAGGTGTTCTCGCTTGGAACTCGCAGGACTTCGTCTACATAGATGGCTCCAAAAAGGGAGGCTCCTCCCCCGTGGGAGCGGCTGCCGATGACCTAGCCTCGGACACACTCGTCAAAATTCTGGTGACCTCCACCCTCTCCCATACCTTCAATCGAGTAGAACTCGCGGGCATTGACATAGGCCTACAACTAGGACACACACACACACACACACACACACACACACACACACACACACACACACACACACACACACACACACACACACACACACACACACACCTCCTCATGGACAGCGCATGCTCACTCCGCCTCATCCAAGGATACATGAACTGCCCTATAATAACTACCGCCACCACATCCACCGCGAAACGCTCGAATCAATCGCAAACACCATTAGATCACGATGCACCTCCCGTCTCCGAACACATACATGCAAAATCAAAGCACACAACTACCACTCTATCGACAACGACCTCGTTGATTCGCTAGCTAACCTCGTTGCGGACGGCCACCCGCCAGACGCAACCTACACAAGTGGTTCAGACACGCCACTAGGCACATGGAATTGGCCATACACACTCATACCCTAAGCATAAGGAGAACCCACGCCCTATAGGTACACCAACCTCAAAACCGATGCGCACAACTACAACACAAAGCACACACACACACACACACACACACGCCTCTATCCCACACCACAAATCACGGAGTCGGCCGCGCCGCGGCGGACGGAGCAGATTTCACCCTTCACAAAAAACACACAACACTAACCAATGTCTAGTTCACGCTCAAACAAGAGTTCATACGGGGAGAACATAATATCCGCCTCCTCTTACACAACCCTACCTTCCGTTGCCCTATGTGCGGTCAACTCACCAGCAACGGCCACATGTCCGGTAACTGCCCCTCTATGTTCGGCTTAAGACATGGCCGCCACAACAACGCGCTGCAACCCCTCCTTTCCGTCCCTGAAACCCTAAACCCGTCAAGGACGGTGGGAGGCAATCACATCAGATTTTGGTATTAAGCCCATCAAGTCCCCCCCCCCCTTGACGGTCACCCCCCACCCAACCAACATGCCCACCCGCCTAATAGCTGCAAATGAATGCCTCTCGCCCGACTCCCTCACCTCCTGCCATGTCATCCTGCGTGAAGACATCATGCCCTCCGAGCTACGTCCCCCCGCCCACAAGCCCGACTTCATCCACCACCTCGAACCTAGATTCGTTGGACACTCCAACGGTCGACGCCGATATTCTATGATTAAAAAGATTCAAATAGGGTAATGGAGGTACTGCACATACCACAACACAACCTCTCACACACAACTCAAATGATTAGAGACAAATACACCCCCATAGCCAATGCTATTCGACAACATTGGCCGGGCACCACCGTCGACATCCTCCCCATCATATGGAGCCGCACAAGTACCCCCCCACACCTCCATTATTGCCAGCCTCACCTCCCTCCTCACCCTCCGCAGTGACCCCCCGACAAACTCGTCTTGAAAACACGACTCGACACCACACGCATCCTAACTTAACTCTACTTGCACAGTGCCCAATGACTACACTATACCTTCCTCATCTATCGCAATAAATCCCGCACGACCACACGCCGCAACTCCACGTTCCGCACCCGCACATTCCCCTGATTGATAGCTACCACCCTCACGCACACACACTCCCCGGGGGGGGGGGGTCAAAACCCCAACACCACTTGGAGAGGTTAGATTTAGGCGGCTCACGGTCTAGCCCTGACTCATAAGTTTCCTGTATATGTGTCATAATTGGGAGGGCCCAAAGACAGCAGCCGGTTTCACCCTGTGCAAGTTGTAAACAATTTTAATTTCAATTTGTAGTAACAATAACTCTATCGCCATCTCACAAACCCGTACCTGTAGGTACGGATAGATGTATAATGTGCGTGATTGATGGGGTTACCCGTACTTGTGCAGGTACGATACAGTTTTTTTTTCACGCATGTGGGACTGGCAGGTAAGCTCGCATTAGCGCCTCTACGGGGGCCGTTCTACCAGCACAACTGAGAGTAAAGTACGGCAAATGTACATGCACAGATGTACAACACAGGAGGTCTATGTAACAATGTAGAAAAAATTCTTACAAGAAAAAGCAATGTAACAATGTCATTACTCATATAGAAATAGCATATTTTATAATAGGGCGACTACTCGAAATTGCAAATTACATTTTTTTTTACAAGGAAAGCAGTGGAAACCACGAAACATATGATTGACAGAGGAACGCATCACATTTCATCTTTCGCGGATGGTGGCAAAGTTCATCAAAGATCCGGCCTTAAACTGTGTGCAGGTAAGAGACAAGCATGGAGGGAAACCCTAACTACCCGGCACTTACCTGTAGCCCTAACCTCTCACGCTACCCCGAGGTCACTAGATCAACAGATCCGAAACCCCAAGTCACTGGCGGAACAAATATTGGACTACAATAATGACAGCATTTTGTATTAATGTATGCAGGATTTTGTTCGTCGATCTACTTATGTTCCGTTTCGGCGTTTTTGGGGGGATGTGCGACGTGAATTAATGCAACGTCTTTCTTCTCCTCTTCATGGCACTCTGGGTTCCTATCTCCGCGACGCTTTTCAGGAGGGCAGTGCTGGTGCTGTGGCATGCCTTCCTGTTCCTCGGGCTTAGGTTTTTTCCTTTTTTCTTCTTTTTGCTTGGTGGCCTCCACTGCTTGTTTTGTAAGAAAGTTTATTAACTACAATAATGACGACTTTTACAAACTTTTTGGTATAATACAGGTATGGGTACCTGTTACATTACCATCATAATCAGAATAATGCATGTAGCATAATATTATATGATTATAAGAAAATTCTTGTAAGAATATTTCGATAAATTATAAAAAATATACAATTATAATATGGTAACTTCTGCTTGGTACTGGTGTACGGGCGTTCATTTTGAGACGGAGAGGGTCAGGGAATTTTTATTTACTGTAGACCTGTCGCAAGCTGCTGCCGCATTCCCTCGCAACAACCAGCAGCAGAGCCTTGGGGCGTTCGCCGGCGAGCACTCAAAATGTGGTCTCCCAACTCTGCAGCCGCAGCAAGATGATAATGGAAGTTCAAGGTACTTGAGACTTGAGGATGGGTACGGGGGCGTCCTCACATCGGAAGGGGGTCGGGCGAGTCGCGAGGCGGGCCACCGGGACCGTCTCAAGCTCTTCGGTCTCAGGGGATGACGGGGCCCGGGACTCGGAAACGGGCCCTGCCGCGACTCGGGGACGGGACCTCACAGAAGTGGGGGAGCTTCCGTCATTTCCCAGGAAGCGTGTTGTCATTTATGAACCCAAGCCGGTGAGTGTCTTTCATCCACCCTGGGCAGTAGTCTATCAGCCGCCATGGCCCATACCCAACAGGTCGACTGCGGCGCTCGACTGCCTGCAGGATACCTTTTTTCCCGCCGGCCACATTGTCTCGCGAATACTGACTGACTGTGCACCATCAATTTCATTATTTGCATATATAATACGGCAAAACCGTCCGGAGCGCGGTAATATCTTTATTCGAAACTTCGTCTGGTAACCGTACTGGTACGATGATACTGACTACTACTACGGGGATTTATTGACGACTTTTATTTATTGCGCGATATGCTATTTTCCGATATTATAGTACTTTATTTACTTACAATTATATTTTATTGGAGCGTTTGAACTTTGAACCCACAATGCTAATTCAATGCATCTCATTGTTTCTTGCATACATTATTAGCAGCATAAACGACCTTGGTAAAGTTTGCGAAGTGGTTAACTGATTCACTCACAGACTCTCAATGTTTTGGCAGTGACTGGTATCCTGTAACGGGTGACTGGGAATACGTAGTCCATTTTTCCGAGTATACAAGTTACAAAAAGCACGATATGTGCTTTGACATCTCTCCGAATCATTCGTTTAACATAATGTTTGTATGTATTTTATTATTACTCGTTGGGCAGTATACAAGCCTCGCGTATCTCTCCTCCACATCTGGTCTCTTTATGGTAGGTGCGATCTATTTCTTTTGCTCTGAGCTTGCCTTCTGTTCAGCAACATGTTCGATTTTAGACTAGTATCCTTACAAGCATACACCAAACCATGCCTGTTTAGGAATTCCTTTTAAGGCTTTTGTGCCGATTATCTTGTCTTCTTTGCTGATGGATTCCACTACTTTCTTTTAAATTAAAAGAATTTTAGAAATTCCCCGATTTCGCTCTTTGTTGTTCGCGACCATTCTCGCTTACTGTTACTTTTTCTTTATGCTCATATCAATTTATTTGTAAACAAATTGGTAAATTTGACGTGTTCAGATATTTTTTTCGTTAGGAAAACCTGTAGACCCAGCTTTACGTTAAAAACAACCGTAGCAGCGCCGCGCGACGCTTGCTGCTGCTCAAACACGCGCGGTATTGCTTACGGCGGGCGGCTTCGGCCCGTGCTGGTAGTGCGTTAGATTGACGGGGTGGGGTGCTAAGGACTGACTGGGTGCACGTGTACGCCATATTGTAGTCGAGCGCAGTTGGGCTTACACCGAGAAGTCGGCGAACGACGTCGCCGGATCAGGGGTCTCAGTCCGGCGACGACTGCTTGAGCGACTTAAGTTTTCTGTCCGCCCCGATTGCGACCGTGGCGACGAAGGCGGGCAGTCGTTCGGGCTCGCTGCTCGAATCAGCCGGGCGACGAATAAGCGCTGTGGGGAGCAGTATCGGAAGCGTGGATACGTTTGGCCGACAAGTGACCGGGATTGTGCGACACGCCAGTGTGCGGCACGCTACCCGTATGCGAGTTCACGGCGTGCGACTCGATTGGCTGTCCGGCGTGTTTTTCAAGGACTGCTGCCGCCGGCTGGGCACTCAGGACTTTTCGGTGCGCGAGATGATCCAGAAGATTATTATACCGGCGACGAAAGAGCTAAGGTGCTCGTTTATGCAGCTGCCGCCGTCGCAGGTTCAGACAGCCCCCACGGGTGTGCTCGTTTCCGCCGCGCTGGATTCCCCCTTCCGACAGGTCGTCTCTGAGTTACGACGGTCGCTGGGCGGGCGCAGCGACGTCGAGGCGGTGTGGTTCGACTTTATGGACCTAGTCACGCCGTTAAAGAACCATCCGCTACGCGTGACGTGTCTCGAGGAGGCGGTGGCGAGTCTCGAGGAGGTTCTGTTGGTAGTTGACCCGGCGGGTGCGTGTTTCAGCGACCCGTGGTGCCTTCTGCACATTGCGCACGCCGCGAAGCGGCTGACCGTCGCTCACGGCGGGCCGTGCATGCGGCTCAAAATCAGCACGCAAAGTCTGGTGATGGAGGATGTGGGTCGGGTCGCGAGCCGGCTGCAGGCGATGGATTTTGGTAGCCTCGCGAGAGGTAGTTCGACGGACGCGGTGAAGGCCGCTTTAGCCGCTATGGACGGCGACGCGGTATCGCTGAAGGAGCGTATGCGAGCGACGGTGTCGCACAGCTTGGCACTCATGGATTCACCGGATAAGGCAATGACGCTGGACGCGGTGGAGCGTGCAATGCCTCGGGGGCTGGTGCTCCGCATGGCTGGCTTCCTCGCCGAAGCGGAGTCTGTGTTTCGCAACGCGTTGCGGGTGCGACAAAAACTTTTGGGAGACACACATCAAAAGGTCCGCCGCCCAGCCCACATACACACATACACACACAAGAACGCATGTATTCACCCACATACACGCCAGCACACACCCCACACACGCACACACAGACATACACACACACACACACACACACACGTGCGCACGCACACACACACACACACACTACACACACACACACATACACACACACACACACACACACACACACACACACACACACACACGCAGGCATACACACACGTGCACACGCCTTATACTTCAGTACATATGCATGAACGCACTCGCACAAACCTGCATGCATATTCGCCGGATACCTCTGTTGGCCTCCCTCGCACAAATAAATGTGGGCATTGCTGACCCTCTTGAAAATTCCGCACGTTCGCTATTATTTTTTCTCATAGACGCATATTCACACGGACCCACACTAACAATACAGACACTCACCGACACGTTATGAACATTCACCTTCACAAGCCCCTTGTATGTGGATTTCACAACACACGGATAGACGCAGTCAGTCATATACATTCAAGAAGAGCTCTTTGCCGCACAATCACGGAGGGGCAAAGATTTGTCCGTCTAGGGGCGGTCTCTCTGCTTGGCGTGCTTCTGAGGCTATTAGCAAGTGTTGCCTTTCTTATAAAGTTTGTGCATGTGCGTGTGGCGTCAGGTGGTCAATTCCATGAACAGTCTGGCGAATGTCCTGCGCCAGAGGGGGGACTATTCGGGGGCAGAGGCGCTGTACAGTCAGGCGCTGCGCGCGGCAAAGTACGGCTCGGGTAACGGATCCGGGGGGCGACTTTACATTCCGACCTACAACCTAGCGGAGGTGCTTCGCTGCCAGGGAAAGTACGAGCCGGCGGAGGCGCTGCTGGGTCGCTGCCTGGCGATGCACGACGCCGGCGGTGTGTCGGCCAACACTCAGCCGAGCCTCGCCGTAATTCTTTGCAGTTTAGCGAGCATGCTAAAAACGCGGGGCGATACAGCGGAGGCACGCCGACTGCTGCATCGAGCGCGCGCAATGGGGGCGGACTGGGTGGTGCAGCTGAGCGCTGGGCGCGCTCTAGCGGGGATTGCCACGTTAGCGGAGGACCACATGGGCGCTGTGGCTATTTTATTGAGTCTATTAGAACGTCGGGAGGCGAAGCGACACGCGTACCGAACCGCGCTAGCGTGGCACGATCTCGGCGTCGCGTATCGGCATCTTTCGAGGTGGGAGGAGGCCGAGGACGCTCACATGCGGGCGGGAGACATGCTAGACAGCCTTGGCGCGGTGCATGCGCATGATGCCGCGGCGGAGCTGCAGTGCGTTGTCGAGCTGAAGAGCTTCATGGTGCGCTCCCCACTTTTCCGCTGTACATAGACTGCCGAGTCCCCAATTCTTTCTCATTTCTTGATAGCGCGCAACACTTGCTATCCGGTGCATATTTCTTTTAGTGTATTGATTGCAATCTAAGGTAGCCATTATTGAGTTGGTAAGATAAAACTCTGATTAATGGAGTTAAGAAGCACCTGAAAAGTAATGCTTCCACCATAATCTGAATGCATTAGTCGGTGTTTTGAAAAATGTTATTACGAAGCACCGAAATTCTGAAGAGATGAGGCGAAGGGTGTGTGTACGGGTAAGGGGGGGGGGGGGTCACATTTAAAAAGGTATCCCGTACTGTCGACAATTCGGGCAAAAGCGGGTCTTGACAGAGGTTACATAATGGCGCGCCCTCAACGACCTCGGATTATGCGCAATTCATGAAAGCAAGTTTTGGGTTTGCTTTTTGTAGATCTCTTCGCTTCTTATGTCCATCATATTTACGCAATGAGTGATGGACATATGCACTTTTGAACATGTTCAAGCTCAGGCCGGAAAAAATGACAGCAAGTTGTCGCGTTGTTATGCGGGATGCTTTTTAAGGGCTGTGTCTTGCAGGGATCATAGTATAATTTCACACCCCTGACGCCTGGTATTGGTCAGGGGTGTGATATTTTCTTTCATCGTCCTGCTCTTTCATGTGCATTCAGGGAGGCGATGAAGAGGAAGACGAAGAGGGGGAATTGAGCAGAGAGGAGGGGGCAGGGAGACTGCGCAAGCGTATTGAGGCGTTGAGCTCGCAGCCGGTGAAGGGGCCCTTGCAGGAGGCAGCGGAGCTGGGCACAGCGGCAGGCCGGCTTATGGTGGCCCGAAATTTCCAGCACGCCGAGTCGGAATATCGTAAGCATTTGTCGACGATGATCGAGACTTCCGGACGGTATAACACGGGCACCGCGCAGCTGCTATTGGGGCTGGCGACCGCATTGCAGGCGCAAGCAAAGTATTCGGAAGCGAAAAACACTTGCAGGTAAGTTCAAAGTGGCCCCGCCGACGTCCGTCTTTTAATTTGGGGGCAGATTAGTGTATCTCGTCTCATATTGTTGTTTAATGTACAGGTAACTATATATTTTTATCATTAAACTATTTACACATGGAGTATTACAGACAGATATTGAAGCAGTTTTGCCGGCGCGCGCGCGCGCGCGTGTGTGTGTGTGTGTGTGTGTGTGTGTGTGTGTGTGTGTTGGTATTGATGTGGGGAGGAAATATTCAGACAGATATAGACTCGCATAATTTCTCTAAAGACAAAGTAAAACATTAGTGTATGAATCACTTAACTGGACGTCACGGTGTGATTGTTTATTCCCTTGCTGGAATGTTCTCGCGAAATTTACAGAGCAAGCGATGGGTACTCCTCAGATTTGGACATGCAGTGTTGAGGGTCCCCTGTCACCCTCAAGAATCCCCAGTGATTAGAGACTACTGTTCCATTCGGTTTAGGGTTTAGGGTTTTAGTTTGACATTTTTCCGTTTAATCTGTCGTCTTTCCTTTAACTATACGTTGCAAATACTATCAGGTTTCGGCATTAACTGAGGCCCTTTCTTAACGTTTGATTTCAGGGTACCTGTGAGTGACCGGTTCACTCATAAATTTATTGGCACGCACCTGTTAAGTTTAACGCTAGGTTATAACGCAGCTTAACGGTAGGCATTCCAGTGGGGGAATTCGCTAGTGAGGGGAAAGACACATATACTGGAAAACCACCTATCCGTTTCCCAAACACATATTCTTTTCCAAACGAAGAGAGATATTTATGTTGTTGAACTATATTTTACGGGGTTGTTTGCTCTGCGCAAAGAATGGAGAAGAACGCGCTTGGCGCGATGAAAGACTGTCTGCGTGCTGCTCTACTTCCGGCTCGGCCGTACGGCAGAAGCTCTCGCTGCGTGTCCGATTGTCTGGTACTTAAAATTTTGCCTTATATTGTCTCCAGTCGTTTCGATTCATCGGATATATATTGCCGTCCACGAGTGCCTTGCGCTAATTGATATGTACGGTTTGCGGCCGCGCCTGTCTGGATTTGCCGCGGGAATTTAAATGCTGCGACGTGCACGAGGTCGCGCTCACGCGTCTGTTGAAACATCTGTGCCCGTACGGTTCGATGTCCTAATCAGGATACCCATTATTTTTTGCAGACTTGTGGTGGTACGTACTCGACTAGCTGCTCGCAGCACTTTATTTCCGGGGTTTTAAGCTACGGGTACTACAGGCTGTTACTATAAAGCGACGAATAATACGTTTCCGATTTCCGCGCCGCGGTATTTTTCTGTTTTCCTTGTTATGTTTTGCTGATTCTTCGTTTCGCCGTGGCAGGCTGTTAATTTTTATAAGTATTTTGTTGTTGTTGTTTTACTTACTAAAAACTGTTGGTTTTTTTTGGGGCGCCCCAGGGATGTGGGACTGGCAGGTTAACCTGTACCATCACCCCCAATGGGTATCGTTTTGCAAGAATGACAGTGCGTATGAGTTTAAAACACACCTTACATTCGTCAAAGCGATAGACCATGCTCCCGGCTAGGCGACGCTCGAGTGAGTGAGTGCACAGCGACCCAGCCATACCATAGTGTTCTAACCCCACTTTGAGGCCAGTGTTGGAGTTCCACCAACTAAAAACCTTCCAAAAACATATGCATGCATCGCAAGAATGGAAGATGTGACAACTATTGATTTTTCATAAATACATTCGCCACACGTACTGGTACTTGTATAGTCCATATAAGCAAAGGAATCTGCATAAGATACAGAAGCAGATAAACTGTCGATGTGTCAGTGTAAATGAATGATTTGTTGTTAGGAATTTAGATAGCGGTAATCGTATCGTTTAGGGACGCGCTTATATTATTCTTTAATGAACAATACTATATGTTTATTTATGATGTGAACATTTCAGTCCCCTCGGCATGTACCTAAAACTCGCGTTGAATGCAAGTCTCCACAACGAGGGGCGTGCCTTGCAGGAGGGTAGTGCAGCTGCGGTTGCCTGTCTCCTTGCTCCGCGAGCTCAGACTTCTTTGCTTCCGTTTTCTCATTCTTTGATTGTGGATTCCATCAACTTTGGTAGCGATGATAACCTGGCGTGCCTTGTCAAATGAATGTGGTGATACTGCACGTAAATGCTGTTTCACAAGCAAAGTATGAGATAGTAGTTCCGAGATAACATTGAGACATAATTATTTAAGTATGTCGCTCGCAGGGGTTACATGCTCCCGATGTTTCAATGTAACTGAGCGACCACGATTTGAATAGGCCAACCATCATTTTCAAACTAGCGAAGCAAACACACTGCTCTGCTGATCGCATTCTTTATTCATTTAATGCGGTGACCCTTCCCTTGGCACTGCATTAGTAATTCACCCAATGGCGCGGAATCGGCGGTTATTTACGGTGCGAAATTACGGGACATGTGTGCGTTGGATAATATATTTATCGCTGTATATTGTGTGCATAGCGCTTACAGTGGAAATAGCAATGTGAAAGCCTGACGATATACTGTCGCTGTGACACAGGGCTGCGTTAGAAATAATTGAAGATGTGCTCCCACTGGGCAACGAGCTCGTCATCAAAGCGACACAGGCAACGGCAGGGGCGCTGGAGCTGGTTTGCGATTACGAGGGTGCGGAGAGCCTCCACCGGCAGTCGCTGAAGCAGCGCGAGCTGCAGGTTGGACCGGATCACGAGGACTTGATCGAGGAGCTTGAGGGCTTGGCGGAGGTTGTGACGAAGAGGCGGCGGTTCGACGAGGCGTGGGCGTTGTGGGTGCGCGTTCTGCGTATGGAGGGTGAACGGTGTTGCGGGGGAAGGGCGAACGACGCGCGGATGGCGGCCGTACTGTGCAGGTGTGGTGAAAACTGTCATATCGCTTTGTGGACATTAATAGCGATGTATATTGTAAGCTCATGCCAATAAATGATGTATGGTTCATTAAATATCCCAACTGAAGTTACTATTTGTAAATAATGTAATTTACACCCATTGGGTTTGCCAGGGGCGATTATTGGATTCCCGTGTACCTGTGCGGTCACTGAAGCCACACTGATTGCTACTGTTCAGGTGCTGTGAAGTACTGCTGGAGCTGCCGGGGAGGGAGTCGCTTCTGGCAGAGAACTGCCGGCGGTTGCTGGAAACATGTCAACGCGAGTATGGGGAGCAAGGGCTGCAAACCGCAGAAGCGAGGGTCAAGTGCGCCCCATGCCGCATAGGTTTTATAGCTTCTGACGGCGTGTGACACTTTGCCCTGTGTTCATACTCATTGGATGTGTTGAAATGGTTTGCTGCTTATTGCGTTTGTCGATCTATATCGCTATGCTGGAAATTATCACAGTTAGCATAGAATCTTTGTGATGTTTGTGTGGTCAGTAGAAATGGGACTGCGACAAGTATTGGCGATATGTTAATTAATGCCGATATGAGTTGTGTACCGGGGTTATGAGAAGCCGTGAGGACTAGATACTTCGTATATGTGGCGGTGAAGCAGCAGCTGCTTGGCACCGTTTCGATATTTGAGGAATTTTCCTACGCGTATCAACCGTATATAGCATAGCAATTTTTTTACTTAAACGCGTGTTTTACGGCATGATATGTGTGATTGTGTTTTTTGCTTCGGTGACATCTCTTGTTGTGAATTTAAAAAAGCCATACGCGCTTCCTGAAATTCTAGTTTCCCGTCTGGCATCAGAGTATTGAAATTCTGGTTTTGAATTTTGTGGGCGTCAAACAAATCACCAGTGATTAATATCAGAATATATGGATATATTGGATTACAGGAAGAACAATAGACACGAGGACAGGAACAATGAAAAATGCCGTATGTGGTGTGCGATCTATTTTGATACTCTGTTTTCAAATGACGTTTTCATGATACACAAAATGTGAAGGGAAACAAATTTAGATAGAACCAAGTGGAATGTGGAAAACAATATTTCCCGTTTCATTTGTATTACTGCTCTGGGTTGGCAACTGTCTAGAGACTGGCAGGGACGTCATTGGTACGTAGGAAAGAATAGAGCGTGGTTTGTATGATGCAACGCGTCGCGCTAACTTCTCATCTGACTGACAATGTGATAGTGAATTCGTATCCCTGCTCCGAGGGCTCAGGCTTCTGTGCCTTGTTTCTTTTCTTCTTTGCTAGTGGATTCCACTACTTTCTTTGTAATTAAAAACTAATTTTAATTCGTATGTATTTCAGACGTGGTTATTAACCATTTCTAATGAGTTCTTTCCCCTGGCCTGGAAAACAATTATACAAAAGAGTCACCATGCCATCTTATTCACCTGCTTGCGCTCGGTATAAATGTTCTAAGCACGGTGGCAATATGCGAATTTCCTCAGTTTGGGCACAAAAGAGGGAGCGACATCTTATGTGAATATAATACATCACTTATTATCTTTTTCTTAGAGGGATCAAGGAAGGTGTAGGCAGAATTTTCACGGCACGAAGATCGCTAACCGCTCCTGTGGTATGTGGGTGCGCAGGCTAGGAGCCGCTCTGGTGCTTTCTGGGGATCACACTGAAGCAGAGACCACGTTGCGAGAGGCATGCGTAGTGCTCTCGGCGCAGGCGGAGACCTTCACCTACGTATCCGCCCGGCTCTGGCTGGTGGTGGCCCTTCGGCGAAAGGGGGGCAACGAGGCCACGGAAGCCGCGGAGGCGCTGGAGGTGGACGTATGCGCCGAGTACCGTGCGTCAGTCCAGCGGATGCGGGGGCGGTTGAGGGAGGCCAAGCGTGCGGGGAAGGAACGCGAGCGCAACTCGGATCTGAGCACGGCCGAGGATTTGTACCGCAGCGCCGTCGAGGCTGTCGCTGACTCGCTGGGGCACGGGCACCCGATGATGATCGAGGCAACGGAATTGCTGGCAGGCGTACTTCGAGCGCAGGGGCGAACTGAAGACGCTGACGCGGTGGGCAAGCGATACGTCCGTTTAGATCCGGGAGCACCGCCTCAATTGCCTGAAATACTGTACACCGCCTATTCGGCTTCCGGCGATGCCGTTCCGAATGAGGGCGTGCATTCGGGCGTCGCTGGTAATATACGCGGGGCGCGCGGTATTGGCTTATCGTCGCCGAATGACGGCGGCGATGAGGAGAGCCATGGCTCATCTGAAATCGAGGATTCGGCGGCCGATCTTCACGCCAGCGGGGAGTATGCGGCCGCTGTCACGCTGTACCAAATGGCGATCGCGCAAAAGCAGGAGGAATTCGGGAAAGATCACCCTTTTACCTGTGCGTCGATGAGCAGGTTCGTTTAATGGCCCGCATACACCATTGTGCGTGCAGCTCGTCAGCGGACCGATTTCGGGAACTTAAATGAACTGTGCCAACTTTTTTCTGCGGTGTTCGAAATAGATAAAGAATGATTAGTGTTGCTTACGGTGTCTGATTGTATTTTTATGAATTTACTTTATAGGCCCATACTGTTCAGTACTGAAATGTAGTCCTAAAAGCCCTCAATTCCCGACCAGCAGTATCGGCGCCTTGCCACGGAAAAAAAGGGAATTGGTTTATCTCGGAAGACTGACTGAATTTTAGACGAGCGAGATTGAAAACGACGTGATTGTAACCAAGATCCTCGTTGCTGTCGTAGATACTTTGACATAACAGTGACGAAACGGTAGCGTGTGGTGATTCGATGCGCATTTTTAAGGCATGCGTTATTGCGTTATACTAAGAAAGCTCTCTGCTTCACGTTTTCTGCCCTGCCTACGTTTTGGCGCCTTTAAATCTGAAACCTCGTTTGGCATATTAGTAACATCGATTTCCACTCCCCCGTTCGTCCTGCTGATATGTCGCAGGCTAGCCGCTGTATTTTTATCGATGAGAGAATTTGCCGAAGCGGAGGCCCTCAGCCGCACCGTCTTACAGCGCACGCAACAGTGGCACGGGCCCGTGCACGATGACGTCGCAATCGCGCTGGATCGACTGGCGGCGGTGCTGACCGCACGAGGCAAAGCGAAGGACGCGGCGGAAATTACGAACCAACGGAAGCGACTCGTGCGGTGAGGCCATAAAAGCATGGGAACATGCACAGTACCCGTCGCTCGTAAACCACATGTCATTTGATATTGAATATGAAAAATAGTATTGGCAACAAACACACGTTCTTTGCGAACTTGATGCCGTTCTACATTGCTTGCCTGTGGTAGTATGAATTAATATCTTCATATTGACGAAAATAATGTATACCGTTGGCCCTGCCGCTAAAATATACCGCCCGCCCGGCTCCCGCCCTCCCCTTGCTGCCTTCCTCCAGAGTGCTCGCCTCCTTTGAGCCCAGTGGAGGCATCGGATCCGCGCCCGCTGTGCACCGCGATGTGCCTCTCGTCCGCACCAGGCGAATGTCGGCGATGCCACCCTCCAGAGACGAGACCCAAAAGCCGTCCACGTCAGCTTCCGGTGTGCCTCCATCTAGCTAACATCGGGCCGCCGCTCACGAGACGGAAAACCAATAAACAATTTGACGGGCAAGCGAAAGCCTTTCCCTCCCGCTCCGAGCAATAACAACAAAAAAGGAGCCAATATTTTCGCAGCAGAAGGTGTCTGGGCTGGACTCGGCAGCAGCGACGAGTCTGAACAGTTCAGCGATTGTAGCCCGGCAACATTATTTTCTTAGCCTTATCATTAAGGGATGATTCTCGACGCTTGTAACACTAATTGTCATCTGTACGACGGGAACACCGCGACCGTTATGTTGTGTCAAGGCGGGCTACTAAAGCACAGTCGCCCATACCACTCCTCGCCATTCAGGCGTCCGTATTTCATGTCATCTTGATCACAAGAACATGCAATGCAAAAAATAACGGCCATTCTATACAACTCGATGCTTACCATGGCTGCATTTCCGGTCTGCATCGAGGGGCATCGCGTTCAGCAGTCTTAAACGAAATCTACATTGCACGCTAAATGTAGACGACTGAATTGTAAACGACGGTTGCTCACAAGATGATAAGCATTAATCCCACAGTAATGATACACGAGCCCTGTATCATTTAGTCTAAGGTGTGACTTTATTGCACCCGGAAGGTGAAAGTAAAAAACCATGTACCATAGGTAAATCATATAGACCGGAAGCCCTCGTTTGTTCGCACATTGAGTAGTCAAACTGCACGACCATGTATGTTTATACCTATTTGATTGTTTGCCTAAGTTCTCTAGAAGCTGTTGGGCGGCGATTATACAACAAACTTACAGAATTTCGGTCGGTCTGAACCTCGAGCGCAAAGCCCTAGATGGTCGCTCACATGGAGGGTCGAGTGATGTGGTATTTTCTTATGAAGAATGATTACATGAAGAATAAGGGAGAAACGACATGAAGTAATATGTATTGTAATCAAATAAACGTATGCATGGAGCAGTACAGGAATTACCTGCCAGTCCCATATCCCGGCGGCGCAAATAAATAAAAACGTACAGATTTATTAGTCCAACATAATATAACATATTTATCGCGACCGATTTCCTTAATGGACACATGAGTTGGAGTTTTTTAGAAAATTGAAAATGTTCTTACAAGATAAACAGTAGCACATGGAGATTTTCCACGAGTCTGGCCGAAACAGAAACTGCTGCGACCAGCGAGCGGATCCTCTTATTCCCACGACACGACTACAGATCCGCCACAGCACGCGCAGGCGCCTTGTCATTTTGTCACCTTTATATCCTCGTGGTGCGAAGAATCAGAGGGAAAGTTTTACGGTAGAGCGATCTGTGGCGGGGCGAACAAGAAATGTCGTCGCGCGGCATCACTCGAACTTCCTCGACCTCGACGCCCCCATCATCTTCGCGCCGCCAACCCGTAGCAGGAGCACCGAAGCCCTTTACTGCTCCATGGAAGGATATCGCGACGATAAGAGGCGTTGTGCGCCGACGTGTGGGCGTACTGCAGAGGCGGGTACATACGGCGGCCGTCCTCGACGGAAGCGACAGCGGCGGCGGTGAGAAGGAGCACCCACTGTCTGAGGTGCTGCAGACGGTGAGAAATACTACACCACCCTCAACTTCACATACCCTTCCCCGTGCGCGTTTCATCAAAGCACCGCATCCCTCAGCAATCCTATGACCTCAGGACCTTCTTCAACCCTTTCATGACCATGTCATTGGAGTTGCTGCAGTGTCAACTGTCACTTGCACGCGCCTCATTTTCCTCTGTCCCCTTCCTCTCTTTGCTCTATCGCCCTTTTCACCCCTCTCCTCTCCTCTCCGCCTATCCTCCTTCTACTCTCCAGGCGCGTGACCTGGGGTACAAGGTGGTGTACGAGGAGGAGGAGGCAGAGGACTGGGATGACATTCTTGAGGACCTGGACGACCCTTGGATGCGAGAGCCGTCCGCGGGTGAGCCCCCAAACCCGCCCCACAAGGGGAGTTACGTGTTGAATTAGGCCAGATATCACTAACACAGACGCACACACACACGCTCACGCACACACACACAGACACACACACACACACACACAGGTACACAGGCACACTTAAATGTAAACATGCACACGCACACGCTCATACACACACACGGGGACACCCACTCACATTCAAACACAGACACAAACACGCACACAGAGCGGGACACACATGCACACGGACGCGGACACACACACGCAGAGAGATAGACACACACACACACACACACACACACACACACGCACACGTTCATCAATATGAAATACACATATGTACCAATAGACGCAAAAAGATGGCTACATCTCCGCATGGTGAGTGTCTTTGGGGTCGCTCATTTTGCACTGTCGGCGCAGATCTGGCGTTGGAAGGCTTGCTGCCGTCAATCGGGGCTTCGGAGACAAGCGTAGGCGGTGAGCAAACAACAGCGGCGTCTCCATATACGGCAGAGGCAGGTGAGGGCAAGACTCTTATCGTCTTCCTCAGAACCCCCACTGTCCTACACGCGCGGACGCGCGCGTTGACACACACACACACACACACACACACACACACACACACACACACACACTTGACGTACCCCCCCCCCTCCCCCTTCACTATTGCACACACGAATCTAAACGCGCATACAGAGCGGTGTATTATTTTGGGGCGATGTATGTGATATTCCGCAATAGTCTCACAGGCACAGACCTTCATTTCAAGCACAAATACACCCGCACACACACATTCACATTCATAAGCATGTTCATATTCACTCACGCACACTCTCTCTCTCTCTCTCTCTGTCTCTCTCTCTCTCTCTCTCTCTCTCTCTCTCTCTCTCTCTCTCTCTCTCTCTCTCTCTCTCTCTCTCTCCACCCCCCCCTTTCTCTCTTGCATATACACATTTAGAAGTCTATTCATATTCATACAAACACAGTCACACGTCATGCTCATGTACACATATACACACACATGTTGTCAAAGCTGTGATCTCTCGCACTATGCTCTCTCTTACCCCGCTGCGTTTGGTCCGTGCCCACTTACGATTTGTCGCACCCTCTACTGTATTTGTGTGCAATGTCTCGCGGTAGGCTTCGAGGAAGTCAGCGCGAGCGATGTCCGCGAGTTACAGGCGGAATGCGACGCGGCGGTGGTGCTGCTCGACGTACGCAGCACTTTGGAGTTTGACACCAGGTGCGGGAAACAGTACAGTGCGGCGTGTGAGGTGTGGGACGGAAATCGGTCTCTGCTACCGACCAGTGTAGGCATCATTCACGGACTCGGACTAATATTTGGGCGGTTGGATCAAATATCTAATTCACCCACCTTGAACACAATACCAATTACTCTACTTCATTGGCGAACCTGCTCAGTCCGTAGCAACATGTTGAACAGTACCGGCTTTCACTTTTCGTTGTAGAGTTGCAGACAATCGTGAATCGGGCAAAGTAACGCGTTCTACAGCGCATTAAGGACCATGTTTGTGGATACACCGAGAAATTGATTTACGTATGGTCGAGACATTGTAGGAAGTCTCTGGGTATCTCATTAAATCAGAGCGTTGAATCAGAGCAGGAAAACTAACAAAAACGAATTGTTATGGGCTGTGTAACTTTACCGACGTATGAGTCAGCATTGATGCGGTGGGGTTATGAAGCCATTTGGAAGAAGAGGATGAGAACGGGCTTTTAAGCAGGGGTCAGCGCACAACCACAGTCTGCCAATATTGTTCGAAATGTCAAAACGGGGTATGGATAAGTAAGGTCCCAAAAGATTCTCCCACAAACCCAAAGGTACATCAAAGTTGGTTGACTGCAGAGCAGGCATCAGAGGTGTTCGCTGTGGATTGACTGAACATATGAGAGTGGCAATACTACGGGTATTGATGGGACTAATGGACGGTGGAATAGAATCTGTCAAATTGAGCAACGTCATGCGCTGCGTCTCGCATTATCGGGACCGTTTGGAAGGTGATTAAGGATGCGGACGTGAGAGCTACATACAAATAATTTAGTATGTGAATAATACCAATGAATATGCTTTATAAGAATGAATGCAACCTCCCCCAACACACACACACACACACACACACACACACACACACACACGCCGAGCATGCAAAGCAATCGGGGGGTTATTGCTCAAGTGTCCGGGGATGCGAAAACACTCAGCGAGGGTGGTCTTTTGATTGTAGGAGCATTCCTGGCGCTACGCACGTGCCGTTGAAGGAGCTTACGCGAGAGGCTGCCCTGGCGCTTGCGGAGGGTGGCGTTACGGTGGTGGTGGTTGGGTCGGGGGACCACCGCTCGCAGCAGGTGAGGCCCGGGAGCATCTGTACTTGTGAAAACAAGTTACACCAACACAACCAACAAGAAAAGGCAACTGAGTGATTATAGTAGTCACGGGAGCTTTCTGTGCATGGCCGCTTTTTGTCGGACACCAAGTAGGCGCTAGCGACGGATTGCTTATTTTGAGAATAGCTGCCACGGATGAGCGTCATCATAAAGATCTGTTTTTTGGCTTGAATTGGGACGGGAAAATGCCGCGAAAGCCTCGAATGAATGAGAGGGGAAGCAGCATTTTACTGCTAAGTAGGGCAGTACATGCAATGGAACGCATATAATTGAAACTAGGTTGGCAGACGACATTCTTATTTTGGGCTCTAACTAATTGATGATACAATGTATTTGGACAATGTACTGGCGTGCTTTAATGTGTATATGGCATATATATACATTCTTTAATATAGGCAGGATCGGGAATTCGCAGTTTAGGTTTTGAAATGTCGCAGTTAGCTGTGGGAAAAAACACGAATTCGTAAAAAAAAACTAAATTACAAAATGAAGCAGTGGAAGCCACCAAGCAGAACACTGGAGAAAGGACAAGCCTAAACCCGCGCATCCGTCAAAATCAGTGTGGGTGTTTGAAATGAATATGACGATAGACTTTTTGGAGGAAAAATGGGAGACAACTTATTGATATTTCAATGTGAACTGGATGAACTTGTGGATGTAGTAATTAACAACTTTTGTAATAAAAATTTGGTGAAAGCCGCTGTGAATAATAATGTGTGAAAAGATGTCGCGGGGGTTTTGGTCGTGAACTGCCTGTATATTTTGTGTGACCGCCGTGCACATAAAATTCTTTGTCAGCGTCTTCAGTGTCCCTTTTAGCCCGTAGTTTGACGCGGCGGTGACGATGCAACCCGATCTTGCTGTTTGAGTCGGTCGATGTTGATTATGAAGATTATTTTAGGGTTCCGTTCACTCTGCTGACGAGTGGGAAACTACTGACGACCGGCCTGACCTGTCGCGCACCGGTGCTACGCAGGCTGCCGTGCGACTGAAGGCGGTGTACGGCCTTCCCATGGTCAAGCACTTCACGGGCGGGTTGCCGGAATGGGAGCAGTAGTATATAATATATGTCCTTCGTCGTAGGTGAGAAAAAGGGACGATTTATATCAGCATTAAAGAACAGAATATAACTCAGCATTCGCTTTTAGACATAGTCGCAACTACACTCCTCCACAAAAATCCGGACAAGATTTCGCACTTTCGCAAGTAGAAAATGTAAACATGCGTCGATTTTATTGACAAATATCCTGAAATCCCAGGCAATGCTTTTGCGCGCACAATGGAATGTGCCGACAACTACGAGGGGCGAATTCGAGCACTGCCGGGCTTGTGTTCTTGGGGTTATCGCGCCCGCACCCGTGCGGCACGCTCTTTCAAATAGTCGCCAGGCATGTTAGACGAATAGAGGAACGGGCGGACAACGCCGCAATGTGAATGCTGATGCGACGGTCGCGCAAATATAATGCATAGGCGACGGAGGGAGGAGGTGTTGGGCAGGCCGCTGTGGGGGAAACGCACGAAATCGCGTATGTAGACTTACCACCGATATGCGTACAACCCAAGGGCAAGCCGCTTATGGCCACAAGCGATCATAACTTACTCAAATAATGTCAAAACGTTTACAAACAGAAACCGTTGGACGCGTCTTTTCAATGCGCGTCGAACGCACCTACTCCAGGGTTCAAACATCCACAAATCGATTTGTTATGAATTATCTTAATTTACGAATTATTCCGGCAAAGCAGAGCCGCAATGCCAAGCAACACCCATCGAATTCGGCTCACCTCTTGAGGCGATTTGTGCTGGGCTTGTCGATATATATTTACTAATTCTTCATGCCTTTCGACCTCCGAGCCTAATTCCCGACGCGTGCCAAGTGTGACGAGTACAATCCTGCAACAGTACATTGCATGACATTGTATAGGTACTCGTTACGGATTCCAATTCGTGCTTTTCCACAGGACGGACGTATACTCGTGGGTACGTCGCTACTGCAATTTTGTAATGGTGCTGATGCTACAGTACGACCAGTACCTCCCGGTACGTACAGATATGCATAATTAATCTAACTAGCGAGATGACGCGCCAGAACGAGCTCTTCGATGCAAAAGGAGCCGCGTCGTGAAACCCAATGCTAGGCAGGCCGTGTCTCGAGGCAGATGACGACGGTTAGACAGCGCTAACGCCTGACACGTAAGCGTAGCTTGCAGGCGTAATTAGTCTGGGCTGAAACCTATTTAAGCCCAATGCAGTAGAGGGAGGTGACAGAACCTTTTAACAATTCCATTGTTCACTTACAACATCTACTGCCTAAGTATAGCAGTGAAACATCTTTCACCATTACCTCTCGACAACATCATTTTGCCATCTTGCAACGATAGAACTAGACAGACTAGAACAGATTTGTGCTAGCGTTTAGCTTTCAGAGGCTAACCGCCACACTGGTTTCGGAGCTCTTTGGTCGACGCACGCTTTCGTTGCTCGTTGATTCGCTCGACGTTGCTTGACTGAGTTGAGATGGCTTCTCTAGGACCCGGACATTACGTGGTGTTGGTAATTCACGTTGGAGGAACTAAACCGTCGGACTTGAAGTTGGTGTTACAACGTGAGCCTCGTTCTGGTAAAACTTGGTTCCCAGCTGGCTGTGTCTTACCTAATGAAGAGCCTGTCGACGCTGCTGTTCGCGAGTTACACAAGGAGACCGGTCTCGTTCTAACACCGGATGATTTAACACTGTTGAGTGGTGAACCTGTCGTTGTTACGCTACCTCAAGGACGACAACTTGTCTACGTGTACTCGGCTTCTATTCATGTCCTGTTTGCTACGAACAACTTTCGCACACCTGCTCAGGTTGAGCAGGCTGTTTTAGCACAGTCGACAGTTAATCCGGATGGCACTTACGTCGTCCCGGAAACCATCAACATTGACGGTCTGACACTTACGCCCGCACAGAAGGGGTTACTTCGTGCTCAGAAGCACAAGAGTGAGTTACTTCACTTTGGTTACGTGACTCAGTGGGAATTCTTTTTTCGAGCTGTTGTTCAACACGCTCCAGTCTTGCTTGACGACGCGTCTATCCCGAGCAGGGCGTGGAACCGGGTATTGGGTACCCGGGTAATTTCGAATCCCATGCCTATTTTGGAGAAATTATCTTATCTCGGAGGTAAACTAAAATGGCTTGTAATCAATTCACCCCTTAATATAATACAACATACCCATCCCGCATTGTAAGGAATAACTTAGGGTTTCATCTCGCAAACCAGCGTGATACAGATCTATTCACCCGGGTACAGCTGTCAAAGATTCTGTCTCGTATCGCACATGTCATCCAATGGAAACGGAGTATCTCTGTCTCGCGTGAATTTGCCAAATCCACGTAGCCCTCGTATCCACGCCCTAGATATGATGTCAATGGGAATGTACGGAGTAGATCAGGATGAGGGAAAAGAGTGCATCGTTATTCCGCCACGAGGTTTATTGCACTTGCCACGTCCGTACATCCTCGCATGACGTTATCACGCTTTACTTCCGCGTTGCCTTGGTAAAGTACAAAGGCAACATGATAGGAAATCTCAGGAGCACGCGCCAATCTGCCATATGTCATCGCAAAGATGCGCATTGAGTGGTCAGTTCAAGCGCGTAGGGAGAAAAAAAGAATACCATCAAAACGAAGCTATTCTGTAATTTTGAATCACAATCACAGTTTCTACTCGCGATCTCGCGCTGGCCGTAACAATTGTAACTCTGCACATTGACCGACCGCACATTCAACGAACTCTTAATGCTAGCCCAAGACTCCACTGCCCGTGCCGCTCGGCCTATGCTAAAGTCATTGCATAAGCCACAGGTTGGCTAGAATGTTTGACCAGAGGTGTCGCAACGACCACATGCCGCGGTGTGCTGCCGTTCGGCTGTGGCCGCTGTCGGTTTAATTTAACTACTGAGTCACCTACGGTAAGTTGCACCCGCTCAACTCGTCGAAACTTACTACTCCACCGCCAGAGCTTCATCAAACCTGCTATTAGTCAAGTTCAATAGTATGCATCTGTTTTGACCGCGGCGTTTTTTGTCGAAATCTCGTGTGCGCGTGTTAGTGTTGTTGCTGAAAGCACTCATTGCGTGTAATCCATGTGCGTGTCCTACGCGGCACGTGTATTTGCTCTCAGGTATCTGCAGAGGTGGCGCATACGAGTACGTTGCAACACCCAAGAATATCATTCTTGCTGATGATATACTTCCGCTGTTTCATCAAAGCTACTGAGTCACCCGGTAAGTTAGACCCGCTCATCATGTCAGGGCTAGAGAGACTTCATGAAACTTCCTCTATGATTGTATTTGTGTGTGCGTAAGCGCGAGCGTGTGTGTGTGTATGTGTGTGTGCGTGTGTGCGTGTGTGTGTGTGTGTGTGTGTGTGTGTGTGTGTGTGTGGATGTCTCTCTCCGTATGTATGTGTGTGTATGCATTTGAAACAATATCAACAACAACCTAAGTTGTAGAAGTAGAAAAAACAAATTAATAAACACCACATTAGCTACCAGGTAAGAGCATTTTCAGCAATGACACAGACAACCTACATAATTTGCGTGTGCGTGTGTGCGCATGCACGTGTGTGTATGTATTTCTGTGTTTATATCGGTGTGTTTGCGCGCGCGTGTGTACATCAACAAAACAATAGCAGCGTCTATAATACATGTTGTATTAGAAGCATAAATGAACAAAGAATAATTTTAGCTACACAAATAAGAGAAAAAGCAGCAACGATGTGTGTGTGTGTGTGTGTGTGTGTGTGTGTGTGTGTGTGTGTGTGTGTGTGTGTGTTTGTGTATCTTGCATCAGCTAGAAAAACAGTAGCATCGATAATTAACAGCTAGGCGTTATGGAACGAGCATTAGCCTTTACTTCGTGTAGTTCTTGTGACGTGTAGAGTAGGATTATAACATTGCTATCCCCGAAGATGATTGTCGAGTCGCCGTGTGCACATGATGCTGTACACGGCATGTCTCGGACAGCACTGAGTGTGTGTGTGTGTGTGTGTGTGTGTGTGTGTGTGTGTGTGTGTGTGTGTGCTGCCCGGCGCGTGGTTTTCAGGTATCGGATGAACATGCAGCATAAACTGCTCAGGAAAACTGATGCAACACCACATGCTATGCAATTTCGGACAGCCTCGAGGTTCATTCTGGGACGTCATATTGAGCGGAACTGCGATGGTGGATTCAGTTGTAGCGGACTTGATGTTGTCGCTCATATCTCACGTGAGGATGATTTTTACATTGGATGCTGAATTTGTAACCATTGACTCTCACTGCACTTTTCTATCGAATGGATGCACTGTGCAATTTGCATGTTTGACTGTGAAAGCGGTGGTTGAAATCTACACTGATACACTAATAAGGTGAGAAACATAATGGCTTCGCTCTAATCATGCTGGCTTTATGTGTTTACTTTACTTTTCTTTATGTTTACTGACTTCGCTTTCTCTATTTAAAATTCGCAGGGAGACAAGGACATTGTGAAGTGGTACGTTACATTTCTTGAGCGGGGTGATTTTAGGGGAGCGGATACTAATTTTTTGGAACGTGATATCAGCGGAGCTAGAGGAGCTAGTTAATGTAACACATTTGTAATATTCCATTTTGTCTATCGTAAATGCATGCACTTTGCTATCTGCATGCTTTAATGTGAAAGCGGTGATTGGAATTTACACTGGCCATGTAGATTCCAAAAATCACTTTCATATTAAAACATGCAGATAGCAAACATTTTCGCACGACCTAATAAAATTCCCGGTGATGAAGCACAGTGCCCGAGGGTGGTGTGCCCCTAAAGCACACCTGACAACACACAAAATACGGGCACTGTGCGACGGAGGGATTTGCCAAGTTGTATGGGATAGAATTGGTTTTGGTAAAATCAGAATCATCCGACTGTAATTGATCTTATTCCTGTACATAGTGTCTCACTTTGTATCTCATCATGCATTCGTGTCACACCGTGCAGAGTATCTCACTATGTACTCTAACTCGGAAATTCGGCCGCAACTCGCCAGAGTCGATTGTATGACTCATACTCATTCACGACTATGGGCGGGAGGTTTCAATTCAAGTGGGTATTTGTCACTCACAGTATCTCAATAGACCGGGACACACGCGTTAAGGATTTCACTCATCTCACCTACATTGGAAGCAGTTCTCAATTCAATTCACCTTCGAGAGTTATAGGTTTGGGACATGTCGGGTATGAAAAAAATAGATTCGAAGGACTCGAAATGCCAAAAAAAACGTCGAATCCACGCCCTGATCCCGAGACAGTTCCACATGTACTCTCGTTTTACAACGGTCGACTCTGGTTCTGTTTGGCTGCTGATTCGCGGACACATCAACCGACTAACTGGTGAAGGGCCTACAAATTTACGAGTGGGAAAGCCGATACCTACCCACAACTTGGCTGGACTACCTGTGACCCTCACGGAGACTCAGCGTAAGGATGCAATTAATTCACCGTATCAGAATGGCCAAGTAGCTCATGTACTGGAGGATTGGCTTGAAGCTCAGCCTCAACGTTTTCTCATGCTTGGGATTTCGCCTGACACGTACGACTCAGTTATCTGGGTTACTTCACAGTTCGCTGGACATCTGAATGGGTGGTGGTTGAACCGGAAAACTCAGCCTCCAATTCCAGCTACGTACGACGAGCTTGTTACGGAGTTACGCAAGTCAATGTTTCTTCCGAACATCAAGGACGATGCAATTAACGCTTTGCTCAGCTTTACGCAGAGCAGCACGATGAGTTACGCGGTCTACACTAAGCAGTACAACGACTACTTACGTCGGTCTCGTGAACATCTGACACCTGCTGTACAATGTGTGCGCTTCATTAATGGCCTAGCGAACATTTCGCTCAAGAACCAGGCTAAATCACACCGAGCTCAGAAGGGGTACCAGATTACACTGGTGGAGCTGCAAAATTTCTTGAATGACGTCGTTACAGATTCGCCGGAACTCGGCAATACGAAGTCTACTGCTGGTCCATCTTCCCAGCCTACACGCAAGCGTAATTATGAGGACCCTCTCGACGAGGCCTCTAACATCTGGAAGCGTAACAAGGGTGGCCGTGGTCTTGGCCGCGGACGCGGACGCGGACGCGGACGTGGTGGAGGCAACAATGGCGGACGTGGTCAAACATCTGGCCGCGAAGATTTGAACACACTCTCAAAGGCAATGACACCTGAGGAGCGTCAACGACACATGGACGAAGGACTCTGCTTCAAGTGCCACAAGAAGGGACACCGACTGTTCCAATGCCCGGAGTTCAAGGGCAAGGCACCGATGGAACCTAAGAAGCAATGATGGTGGCAAGGCTGTTCTACAAATGAACTGGAGCAGCCGGCTACATCTACTGTTCATTCTGAAACACTGTTAGCGACAGAGGTCGTCGAAACTCCTTCGGCATCTCCATCGACTACAGTCGCGACACCTACAACTCTAGTAGCAGGTCGTCGTCGTCAGACTAAGCAGAGACAAAGTCGTAAACCTGTAACCAAACGTTCAATTGATTGGAAACTGGTTGACTCAGTCTTTGACCCTTTGCATGCACAAGTCAACTTCACATTGGAGGGATGTGCTGATGATGAAGGTCTAAACTCGCACGGTGACTTACCTCACTGTTCTCCGAGTGACTCGATTCTTGACAAAGATTTGACAGGAGAACGGGTGTTCATCAACCCACTCTGGGAGTTAGCTGAGCGGATTGCACAGCATTTTGAGGATTGTCGTCGAACATCTCCGACATCTACGTTGGCTGTATTTGTACTACCGAAGTGGGCGAAATTTACTCGAGTGACTAAGCACTGGAAACTCTACCAAGAATTCCCAGCGAGGACGCAGCTTTTTACTCGTCAGTCACTTGAGAACCCAACGCAACAGGAGGTGGTTGCTCCAGCTCCTTGGCCTGTACAACTGTGGTTAGTCGACGCAGATTGTGCGTTTAACGACTCAACAGAACCTACAGCACCTGATCAACCCGACTCGGTACATGTACCTTCAGACAGTGCGGAAGCGTCCATCGCTACGCTGCAACAATTTTCTTCGCCAGCTACAGCCCTACTGACTGACCTCACGGAAGCTCGCCCGTTAATTCGAACCGAGCTGACTGTGAAAACTCCTGATGGCGGACACCAAATTTCTGGATTAGTGGATTGCGCTGCGACGCTTGATTTTGTGTCAGAGGACTTTGTACGACGTTTTTCCTTACAGACTCGAAAGTCTGCCAGTAAGACCCTAATTCGACTCGCTAACGGACAACGGGTGACTTCTACGACAGTCTGTGACGTCGCTTTTGAGTTGGCTCGACACGAGTTTCACCGGACTTTTTACGTCTTACGTGATTTACGTACAGCTGATTTAATCTTGTGTTTACCATGGCTTGATGACGAACATGCCTCTTTACAGTTTGGTACAACCAGAATTTTTACATTAATGGACGGCACAGCAGTGGAGACTACGCTCGAGGAACGACGCCCTGAATGTCTGTTGTTGTCATCTACGAAAGTCCAGAAACTCATGCGCAAGACGCGCCGCAGCATGGGACGTCATGCTGATTTTTACGTCATTGAACTTACGTCAGCCGCTGAACAACCGACAGACTTTCATACAGGAGAGGAGCTAACTACAGAACAACGTGACAACTTCCGGTCGTTACTCTTTGATGACTTCCCGGAGTTACTTCAACCTGTTGACTCTCCACCTGTAAGCCGACAGTGGGATAATCCCATTGAAACAATTGGCCCGATGCGACGCGAACGGCTGAACATATTGTCACCTGAAGAGCGCGCTGAGCTCAATCGACAGCTCAAAGACGCGGTGGAAGCTAGTATGGTCCGTCCTAGCTACAGTGAGTTCGGCTCGCCAATTCTTTTTGTGCGGAAGGCTGATGGCTCGCTACGTCTGTGCATTGACTACCGTGGCATTAACGAGGTTACGCGTAAAGATGCTTACCCACTTCCGCGTGTGGATGATACTCTCGACGAACTTAAAGACGCGAATTTTCACACACACCTCGACCTCGCTTCTGGATTCTGGCAAGTTCGAGTGCGTGATCAGGACGTTCACAAGACGGCTTTTCAGACCCCTGATGGCTTAATGGAGTGGGTCGCCATGCCGTTTGGCCTGTGCAATGCGCCGGCTACATTTCAACGAATGATAAACGACATTCTTCGCGACTTTTTACATAAGTTCGTGACAGTCTACCTGGATGACGTCTGCATTTACAGTCGAACACTGGAGGAGCACCTGGAGCACCTACGTCTAGTGCTGCAGCGATTCAAGGAGGAAGGGCTGAAATTGCGCCTTAAGAAATGCTTCTTTGGACTACAACAGATGGAATACCTGGGCTACACTGTGTCAGCCGGTAAAATTTCGGTTTCCACAAAGAAAGTCGAGGCCGTTGCAGACTGGCCAGTGCCCAAGACGCAGAAGGAGGTTCGCAGTTTTGTACAATTCTGCAACTTCTATGCCAGACTTATACACCATTTTAGCGACCTTACGGCTCCATTGACGGACTTACTGCGGAAGTCCCAGCCACAGAAGGTTACGCTGACGCCTGCCTGTTTGGAAGCCTTTGAGACTCTCAAGTTACGGCTCATTTCCGCGCCATGCCTGATCCTTCTGGAGGTCGGCTCGGACGCGACGTTCACCGTAGCTACAGATGCTTCAAGAGTGGGGATTGCAGCAGTCCTGTTGCAAGACCAAGGAGGAGGTCTTCAACCAGTCTCTTACTGGGCGCGTAAGCTGAATCCGGCTGAGCGTGGTAACACTTACTCTGCGTACGACTTAGAAGCTTTGGCCGTATGCGAAGTTGTCAAGCATTGGAGGTGCTATCTTGAAGGTTGTTATAAGTTCCTTGTCGTAACAGACCACGACACAGTGCGACATCTGCTTAGGCAACCGAACAACAGGTTGAACAAGCGGCAAGCAAGATACATGCGGGATTTGCAACCGTTTGTGGGCTCGATGACACTTGCATATCGCAAGGGAGCTCTGAACGAAGCTGACCCGTTAAGCCGGCGTCCAGACTTCGTACCTCAGGCCACAGTACCCTTATTTTGGGATGGCGAGGTTCCGTCAGATCGAGAATTACGACGGAAGTCCCAGCTGCTGTTTGAAGACGCACAGTTAAATTCACTTAATGTTGACGCGCTGCAGCTGAGCCCTGAGTTCGCTGATCTTATTCGCGAGGGGTTCTCACAAGATTCGTTTTATGGGGACGATGGTGAGTGGACAAGAGACAGCCGGATAGAAGCCAGAGACGGATACTTTTGGCGCCTCAATCGCCTCTGTATACCACAGAACTCTGAGCTCCGACTGAAACTGATCACATAGCTGCACGAAAGTTCGTCAGCTGGTCACAGAGGAGTTGCTAGCACTCTTGCTAAAGCACTCGACAGATTCTGGTGGAAACGAATCCGCCAAGACGTGAAAGATCTTTGTGAACGCTGCGTCGTGTGTCGACGAGCGAAGATTCGACCGCAGATGGCTGCGACTCTTTACCCGTTACATGTTCCACCCAGACCGTGACATACAGTTGGTCTTGACTACCTGACACACTTGCCTGAGAGCAACGGCTTTAACAGTGTGCAGATTGTAGTAGACCATCTAACTCGAATGGCCCATTTTCTGCCATGTACAAAGTCGATTACTGCCGAAGAAACTGCCACTTTGTTTTTACAGGGAGTCTACCGCTTACATGGACTGCCCCGTGTGCTGATCAGTGACCGCGACCCGAAATTTGTCAGCGCTTTTTGGCAGACACTTTGGAGACGCCTCGGAACGCGTCTAAACATGTCTTCCAGCCGACACCCAGAAACAGACGGCTTGACAGAGCGAGTGAACATCACATTTCAGCAGCTTCTTCGTTGCTTCTGTTGCTATGATGGCTCTGATTGGTCGACACTTCTACCGCAAGTGGAGTTTGCGTACAACGCTTCGCGTGCACTCGGAATTGAGCACACACCATTCGAGGCTAACTTTGGATTCTCTCCTGAGGAGCCTCCTGACCTACTGTTCAGCATGCGACCGTCGATTCCAATTTCGCAAGACGCAACAGAACGGTTGAGATTGCTACAGGAAGTACACACCCTGGTCCGCTCAGTGTTACAGCTACACAAGGACGAGATGCAAGCGCGCACAGAACCGTCTACAGCGCCACACTTCGCTAAGGGAGACAAGGTGTCAGTCGTCACAGCAAACCTTTTTCTGCGAGGACAACCGAACCGGAAACTTAGAGACAGACAGCTCGGCCCTTTTCCAGTGGAAGAGCAGATTGGAAAACACAGTTACAGATTGAAACTACCAGCGACAGTATGCTTACATCCTGTGTTCCATGTTAACAACTTACGACCCTGCTCTACCGCTCCACTACGACCAGCTGTCCCGGTGACTGTACCCGAAGGAGACGACGAGGAGTTTGACGTCTCGCACATCTCTGCTGTGTGCATCAAGTCGCTACCTGGGCGACGAGGCAAATATCTGCTCTTCATGACGCACTTCTGTGATGACGACATTTCGCCTATCTGGCACCGGTTAAACGAGGTACACCGGACGATTGCGTTACAAGAATTCTTGGACACGCCCCAATGGCGCAAGTTCGCCAAGACTCAGGCTTACATCGACTTTATGCACGCTCACCCAGCGCGCATTCCCGAGTCCCAGTAACTGCTTCAGTAAAGGAGCCAAGAACCACGGAGGTCTGCCTCGCGGCGGCCTCATTGATCTGTCAAGAGGGGGAGGGTACGAGTGTGACGAGTACAGTCCTGCAACAGTACATTGCATGACATTGTACAGGTACTCGTTACGGATTCCAATTCGTGCTTTTCCACAGGACGGACGTATACTCGTGGGTACGTCGCTACTGCAATAATGTAATGGTGATGATGCTACAGTACGACCAGTACCTCCCGGTACGTACATATATGCATAATTAATCTAACTAGCCAGATGACGCGCCAGAACGAGCTCTTCGATGCAGAAGGAGCCGCGTCGTGAAACCCAATGCTAGGCAGGCCGTGTCTCGAGGCAGATGACGACGGTTAGACAGCGCTAACGCCTGACACGTAAGCGTAGCTTGCATGCGTAATTAGTCTGGGCTGAAACCTATTTAAGCCCAATGCAGTAGAGGGAGGTGACAGAACCTTTTAACAATTCCATTGTTCACTTACAACATCTACTGCCTAAGTATAGCAGTGAAACATCTTTCACCATTACCTCTCGACAACATCATTTTGCCATCTTGCAACGTTAGAACTAGACAGACTAGAACAGAGTTGTGTTAGTGTTCAGCTTTCAGAGGCTAACCGCCACACAAGCGTGGGGCGGGTGTGGTTGGCACAAGCACATACCCAAGCATTGCAAACACCACCGTCAACGTGATGCGTCCCTAACGGCCAAGTTGGACCTCGCCCCTCCCCTAAGCCAATCGCCCTCGCATGTTTACAGCGCGCAGTGTTTATCCAAACCTGCGTCATGTGCGTTTTTGCTCGCTTGCTTTCCAAAAAATCACCCGTGCCAGCAGCGTGAACTTCCGTGCTCTATTCACACACCCGCAATCCAAATCTCGCGCATTGAACACGGCACCCATGCCTCCAAACCCCCTCCAAAAAGCCCCCAAAAATACGGTTGTGTGGAGCACAGAGTAATATGCAGCTTGGTATGAGCGCTTGAGCAATGCCCAAGCGTGGCGCTCAGAACGACGTGTGTAGATCAGACAATTTCCCGGGAATTTATGGGCTTAATTCGACAAACTCCACCGACAACACCCGCTTTAAGCTGAGGTCTAACCACCCCGGATGGCGGCTTACTGCTTGCTTCTCGGCTCTCCTACAATTCGGTGGTACTCGGGTATCGTACTTGACGTGGTGAGAGGGGAGCGTGTTCTTTACTAGCTAATGCTTAACATAATGCATGTCCGGACTTTTGTGGAGGAGGGTACAACGATATCATCTGAACGAAATCATCGACGTCAACTGCCGGTAATTGCGAATTACGCCACATATTATCACAAAACATACCGGTGAGACGCTCAGTCCGGTCCGTGAGCGATATGAATTGTGTTTTATCTCGGTGATCCGCCGCCCCGACCGTCAACGTCGGCGCCACCACGGCCCCTCCGCCACCGTGCTCCTCAGGCGGAGTTTCGGCGAAAGACTGCTCAAATTGAAAGGCACCGCTGCTCGTCGTTGAAACATGCACAGTCCGCCGCCGGTCGTTCAATAACGTGGTAATAGTTTTGGTATTACTTACAACACTCAGCACTGCCGAACAGAGCCGAGGTGATTCGGCAACATGTACTGGTACGGACGTTGGGAAGGCCAACCGACACATATCACCTACGCGCGTCGCTAATTCACATGGCCATCAACGGTATCTTGTCGAGGAGGGCGTGCCAAGAATGAAAGACTGCCGTATCATGAAGCACTCTGACAAAGAGAGAGGAAGTTGCTTAGCCCCCTCCATCGCGCCCCTGCGCCGCCTTACCCATGCTCTCCGCCAATGTTGGGAACCGGTTGACTCGGACCCGTCCGCTGCTTCCGACGACCGCGTGCATGCGCGTCACTGCACTCACCGCGCTAATAGAGGCGCGTCGGCCGCCGTTCACCGGGATCGATACCGGCGGCAGCGCCGCCTTCTTCTCCTTCCCGCCATCACCCTTCCGTCGACCATTACCAGTACTGTTCACCGTAGGCACGTTACCGGGTAACGACGCGCGCCGCGACATTGCGCCAATATGTCCCGGGGGAGGTCGCGGCGGTGGCCCGCTCGCTCGTAGGCTTTCAGATAAACTCGGCTTCCGCACAAACCGCTCTCGCTTACCAGTACTGGGAGTCCCACTCGACTGCGCCAAGCTCGGATCCCCCTCCGACCTGCGAAGCGCTTCGCCGGACGACGCCACCTTAGATTTCCCGAACCCGTTTTTCTTTTTGTGGCGGTCTATCGAAGCTGGTAAGGGCCCGGGCGGATCCAGCGGCGGCCCTTGCATCTTCGGTAGAGACTCGCCGTCGTCGGAATTACCCAAACGACTACCTGGCCGCTGATGCTGTTGATGATGGTGTGGGTGCGAGTTGCGTCGATTGTCCAACGATGAGGGAGGCCGAACTGGCGGGAGGGCCTCGGGGCCGCCGTCAAAGGAAATGCGCTGCACACCCATCGGATGACCATTGCTGTCTTCGGCGCTCAACCCTTCGCCCGAAGCAATCGGCAGCGGCCTAAAGCCAGCACCGCCGCCGCCGTGGTTCGGAATCAAGAGCTCCGAGTCCACCGGCCGTTTGCCTACCGTACCGGGTCGCTTCACCGGGTTCAGCTCGGTGGGATGGGCCGGGGCAGCAACGGATGACGAGGCGGACGCCTCTGTCGTCAAAGGCGCAGCAAAGAGCTCCGACATCACCGCGTCTGTCGCGATGTGCTGCCGTTGCTCCCGTAGCGGCGCCAGGTCGGCCTCCGACTCCACGTGAATAGGCAAATAAGACACCCCGTTCATCACCGCGTCTCGCCCATCCACGACGCCGTCTTCCGCAGCAAACGGATCGGAGGTCTGAGCGGGACCGTCGTCGTCGTCCCACAGCAACTGCTGACCGTCACGCCCCTTTTTTACAGTCATAGCCACCGCCGTTTCCGCGCCGTCGCCATCCGCCGTTTCAATCATCATCACATACTCGTCATCCTCTTCCTCTTCAGATTCAGATTCCACGACGTTGGGCGCTGTTTGCTGCGGCGCGGCGGGTCGTGGGTCGGTAGCCTCCGTCGCCGTCACTGCATTAGTACCTGAGTGAAGAATTGCCTCATCACTATTTGATTTCGAAGAGGCCTCAACCGTATCGACGGCACCCTTGCTACCAGTAGTTTGCTCAGCTGCATTGACCGGATAATCGTCCGCGGCGTTGATGTCCTCGGCGGGTGCTGGGGGCACAACAAAGTCGATAGGCGGAGCAGCTACTGATGTGGCGGTGCTCCTCCTCTTCAACCCAAGCTTGGACGAGTCGATGAATTTAACCGCACCAGAGGTGAGCCCAGTGCTGACCTTCTCCTCTGACTGCGGCAATTTCGACGAAATAGGCGCGTCTTTCGTCAGCTCCTTGGTGACCGGCTCGACACCCTTCGCCTTCGTGTCCGTCTTCTTGTCTTTACTCGTAGTCGTCGCCGAGGTCACCTCCGGGCTTACTGGCGCATGTTCCTCGGGCTCCGCTACGAGCGTCGAGTCACTTGGTTCGTCGTTCACTGTCGATTGCGGATGGTCTTTCGATTCGTCGACTCCAGGTGTGTCTGTCTCGGTCATCGGCGTGGTTGGCTCGTCTGACGCGACGACATGTTCTTTGTCGTTCAGGACGAGTACTTCTTCTGCGACGGAGGCGGGTGGTGCTGCTGATGCGGCAGGTACGTTGGACGCCACGGCGGCCTCCGCCTCGTCCAACATTGTTCGCAGATTCGCCACGCGCTTGAACGTTTCGTCCGAGGAGGAGGCGCTGGCGGGTCCCACGCTTGAGATGGCGCGGTAGCAGACTTCGGCTGCCTCGCTAGCTCGGCCCTGATGCAACATGTCGCTCGCCAATCTGCAGGGAAAGACGGCAGAGCACAGGCACCGCGCCGTCAGTGACCAAAATATTTAAATATTGCGTCGTCATTCATTTTTTGCTCTTTTGCATAATTTCCATTTATATGAAATTTAATTGTCACGGACGATAAGATAACATATTATCATTTTAGCTCAACTTAGTATTTACCAAAAGTGTACATTGAAGATAAGAGGAAGTTTACGACATGCTTTCCCAACATCTGTTGTAAATAAATAAATGAGCGCGCGATCCATATTTTACCAGTGCACTCAAATTATTCATTGCGAATAACTCAATCTACATAAAATTTGATTGAATATGAGAACGACATGTTAAATGGTTAGCAGCCCTTGTTACAAAACAAGAAATAATGACAACCACTTATCGTGGAGGTCCATTTCCATTAATCATTAAATGAAATCATTACATGTAAAATCATTGGCATGTTTTCAGAAGTAAATCATATCACGTGGCTCAGCTTGAATTTTCGCACATAGATCGCGCGGCCACAGGTTCAGGTGCAGTTTTGTGGAAATTCAATACACGGCGATGCCGGCAATACAAGGTTAAACAGATGAAAACAACTGAAAACCGTAGTTGTAGTCGGCAAATAAAATGGTTCTTATATAGATTGATGGTTAAATTTTGCGCAAATGTATGCGTTCGAATGGTATCGCTGTGGGTAGAAAGATATGCAGAAACCTCTAAAACACCATCAGTTAGTATATTCGGAGAGGGGGGTCGCACAGAGCACTGAGGTGGAGCGAGTGGTGGTGGCCCGCGCCAAGTTTGGTTTGGCACTCGGATAAAAGCTGCAAGTGCAGCGCTTCCGCCGCGTCGTGCTGCCCAACCTCCCCGAGATGCTCCGCGCTTCGCCCCACCACCTCAATCTTGGAGCCCATCGCGGCCTCGTCATTGTCATTTTCCGGCGTCTCGTTTTCCGACGAAGCGAAGGAGGATCCGGTACCTTTTCCTTCGACGTTCTCCGACATCGTTAGCGCTGTCGCCTTTGCCGGTACCGTCGTTCTCGTCATTGTGATCACCTTCGCAGCCACCTCTGCCTTGAGCTCTTCCTCGTTCGCGACCCCCAACGCCACAAGCTTGGCTTGAAGCTCCGTCCGCTGCGCCGAGTACGGCTCCGCGCCGAGCGGAGTAGTACTGCAAATATGTAGCGCCCGGCGGTACAGGCCCCCCGCCTCGCCCGCATTATCCTTCCCCTCCACCAGGCAGTCCGCTAGCCTGCGTCCAAAGCAGGAGCACACCGCGAGCAAAGGGTGAGGCTCAGGTCGACTCGAGCTGCATTTTACGGAATTGCATATTTCGACGGACGACATGCGGTTATTCTGATAAGCTTTGGGGCCATTTGTCCAACCCCGTGACCCTTTTAAGATCGTTTCATTGGATGCTAGTGTATCGGGTAGCAACACTGTGCCTATAATGAAGACACATAATAGGAAACTACTTCCGTACCATTTTGTAGGCTGTGGTGCGTTTTGGTGATACACGCAAATACGAACGAAACTGGGTATTTTTTCCATTTCGTGCTAAATTTAGCAATATTTCAATTGTTGATATGTTGGCGCAAACTTACATTTCACACTGACCAAGATTTAGCTGCACATTGTTGATGGGGCTCAAAATGAACGACGACGCCAAAACTCAGAAGATGTGCAGTCACATTGTAGGATTCCATTCAAATGGTGCGGACACGCGTAAATGCATTCCACGATTAGCCGACCTCATCGCGAAACGTAATATGTATCGAAGGTAAGACCTTATTAATGATAATAACAATGATATCAATACTTGGGATGAAATCAACATAAATGTCACCGTTTACAGACGACCTATGTAGAGGAGAAGTACGTATGCCTTCGCCTGCGAATCTAACTAACTATTGGCGAATCCTTCGTACCTCAGCACTAAGCAGCAGAACCAGGAATAAAGCTATATTCAATGCCCTGCCAATGATAATACTAATAGTATAATGTTAAATTATTATATTTATTGTCTTACTTAAGAAATGAGACACGGGCACCAGAACATGCGGTACCTGGTCATTAGCTCCGCTAATCGGGGGTGCTCTTCGATCTGGTGCTCCCTTGTGACGTCGATCGCCTGGCGGTACAGTGCCGCGGCGCCCGTGTGGTGGCCGCCTGTGCGCAACCGGTCGGCGTTCTCCAGTAGAGCCCGCGTCGCCGAGTCCGCCCGAGCCGACAGCTCCACGTCCACCCGAGACAGACGAGTACGGAGCGACGCCAATTCCTCCTCTTTGTTACCTCCTTGACGGGCCAGCACGCCCGCGAGCGTGGCCATCGCTTCGCCGACGCCACGGTGAATCATCCCGTGCGCTATTTGTTCCACTTCGAGCCAGTCGCGACAAGCGCGCTCCGCCTCGCCCCACTGCTTCATCGCGATCTTCACTACGGCCAGTCTGTCACAAATAAAAGGATACGGGCACGGCCGCGGTAGGCGTCAGTTGGCTTCGAAATGCGGTGGCTGCATAATTCTCGCAGGAGCCGACAGGTATCACATATACCAAAAGGAAAGTATTTTTTAATTTTGATTTAGCATAAATAATGGTTCCGTTGCTTCCAAAAAGGCAACACCATTCGGCCGCACTTGATTCGTCTTGAAAGGCACCTTTTCTTTTGGCTGTTAATGACAGGTCGTAAAATAAATCACTTAATACGATTAGTGCAATGAATGAGCCGACATAAATAATTTCTAATGCATAGATGCACTTTTACGGACAATTAGAAGCAAATAAACGACTGCCCATTATTGCTCTCACTTAGCATAAAGCACGTGTAGGTGATATGCCCATCTCCACCCGCAATTCACGCTACTTAATGTCTTATGTTTATGGAATACAATTGGTGCACCACGCTGAATTGCCGCTTCGTTGATCCCGATTTATTCGCATTTGCTACTTGCTTCCTATCCTTTTCATGCATTTAGTTCCAGCATCAATAATCATTGACAATTACACTGCGAATCAGCGCTCTTTTCAGATGCTTATTGTGTGCTGGGTGACCGTCATAGCCGGGATTCTAGATTGCAGGAAGTGTACCATAGACACGCGGACAGGAAAAAGAGGAAAAAAACCAACAAGGAAAAAATGACAAGAGGGCCACAAAATCAGTGACACGGCAAATGGAAGCAATGTTATATTATTAACAAGAAAGATATGCACAACAATAATGATAATAATACACGAAATGACAAGTCCCCCATATCCACACATCGGAACACCCAAACTAGCACACACTGACCTAAAGATTGGCAGACGGTAACGGCACTGATGGGATGCAAGTATCGTTCCCACTGATTTGTTCATTTCGGCGATTCAAAAAAATCATTGTAGCATAGCTCCATTAAATAAAATAAATATATAACAAAACCGATATTATTGCATTAACGGACGGAAAATGGGGTCTCAGCCAACCTTCCGAGGTTGGCCGCCAGCCTGGGAGTTTGTTTCCCGGGCGAGCTGAGCTTGCGCTCCTGCAGCGCGAGGTGATATAAGAGCTCCGCATTGGCCAGCTCTCCTCGCGCCATTTGCGCCGCCGCCTGTCGGTCGAGAATCGCCGCCTCGTTGTCTTCCTCCAACACGTCGGCCCCAGCACCGCCTGAAACGGTGACAGAGCAGTTCAACATGGCGCGCGAGGTGAGAACATCAATTTGATTGTCGCGATTCAATTTTTAAAAACAAACAAGGAAAGGACAAGCGATCGTTCGCGCCAAGAAACGAATAATAAATACGACTATTCCTTCCTCGAGTCGAATAGAGGACATTATTGTTTCCGAGTCACTAAATCATCCAAAGCAGGAATCACAACTGGGTTTTCGCGTACGTCTAGGAAGAAGACAAAAACATTGGTACGCGCGAGAAGGTTCATAGCTTGGGTAGACGTCGAGCTATGAAGGCGCTAGCAAGCAGACGCAAGATTGTCGTGCGTTATTACGACGCATCTCGGTTGTTCGGTTCCCGACAAGTAGCTTTGGTTCAATAATCTGATAATATCAATTGGAGCGAACCCGATATCCGGTGGCCGCCTTTTTCGGTGGGCATTATCGTCTTGTGCTATTCGAGGTGATTATTATTTCCCGAAAGGTTGGATGATAGCGATTTCCTCACCTGCAACCGCAGCGGTGGAAATGCCGAGCTCGCCGTCAATTTTGTTCGCTGCCGCGACTAATCCGGTCACTTGTTCACGCGCGCGCTGTCCGCCCGCCATCTGCAGCGCGGCAGCAATCATGCGTAGCGTTTCGGCCACGTCGCGGTGCGGTTCACTGCCGTGCGCAATTTCGGTGACGTGCAACGCGCGGTTGAGGACGAACAGCGCGTCCTCGGCGCGTCCCTGCGCGAGCTCGGCGCGGGCCAGGCCACGGAGGGGGGACGCCGCCTCCTTCGCCTCCTCGCCCAGCCTTTCTTCGATGTGCCTGTCGTCGAAATCAAATTACACCGCATTAGATATGGGTTGGAACATCGGCTCGGCCCCGCTTGGACGGGCCGAAGACTAACGGAGATGCACATCCAACTGTCTCACTCTCTCACTAATTCTATTTCAGTATGAATAAAACATCATATCATTATTAAACAGTGCTACATACTTCACCGTGTCTTAGAGATAAAATCCTAACCCTTGTATAATCACGATCCTAATAAATATATGATATAATAAAATCCTAACCCTTCTATAAAACTTTAAAACCCTAACCCTTCTATAATCACGATGCGTGTGGGGGCTCGAAAAGGGGAAATGGAATTTTGAAATGTGAAATATTGCGCCCCATTCAGGTTTCAGTACTGCAAATGCTTTTTTGTCAAGAGTTTACGCAGGTGATCAAGCTGTTCCTGAAATGCACAAATCGTAATTGTTGTAAATAACGCGAAAATAAAAAGAAACACACAAAGAACAAGAAAAATATTTACTGAAATCTCCGCTCTTCAACCGCAAAATCTCAAAAATTTGTAATCTTTTTTACAAATATCGCAATTGTTGCAACCGCAGATGACAAGAAAGAGCCCGAAGCAACATAAATTTACATTCCTTTTAGAACTCGACCATAAAATGCGAATGCTAAAATAACTGATGTCACCTAGCACTGTGGTCATTCTAATTGCTATAGAAAATAAACAAATATTTGTCAGAGAATTAATAAGTAGAAATGTACGGCTATATCAACAAACACCGATACATCATCATCATTATCATCATCATTTCCAATTAAGACGCGGACATTATACATTAATCCAATTCCCGCCGGCAGTTCCAGCGTATATAGTTGTACGGGAAGGATTTTCCGTACTTGACAGCGCGGCGGAAGGCGGCCTCCGCTTCGCGATGGTCGCCGCGTGCTTCAGCATCGTGTGCAGCGCGTAAGAAGCCCGCCGCCGCCGTCTTCGCGGCAGTCGCCAGCGCATCCTCGATGCCCGTCGCCTGGAAAGTCGTCTGCCCGACCTCGTCCGCGTCTTGACCAGAAGCCGCCAACGCCTCTGATAGAGCGCGAATCGCCTTGGCCGCGTCCTTGTGGTGCTCCGACGGCAGGCACCCACGCAGCCCCGTCACAACCGCTCGACGCAACCTCACCGCCTCCTCGTACTCGCCCGCTGCCATGTGGACCGTTGCCAGCCTGCACCGCGGTATTGTTCATGCACGGGTAGGTTAGGGTGAGTAGAACATCATATTCCGTGTTTATATGGGAATCGAAACACGAGGCCGACACTGTTAACTTTGAGGAGCAAAGAAGAAGAAAGCCAAATAAGCAACGCAAATCGCATGTAACCGTGGATAGTATGAAATTCAATTGAAACGAGTACCAACTGACTCGATTTCCCACACAGTATTTACGTACTCGAGTCCCTATTAAACAATGTATTCTAGTGTACTATCCATGTCGTGTGATGAGGATGACAAATGCTGTCATCAGCAGACTAACTCGAAACGTAACAGAGCATCCCACACAAACAATACATTCCATAATGATGATACGACTTACAGTAAGCTAACCTCGCTTCGTTGAGGCGGACAACGGTTCCAATAACAGTGCATACACTCTAAGTGGACAGAATAAGCAGCTTGTCACTACGTCGATTACCTTCTCAGCCGACAACGTGTCAGTTTGAGGTCAGCGAATAAATTAAGGATCGCTTAGAAGAAAATATACAACACAAAGCTTTCAGAATGAAAGATGAGATGTTAAGCTGTTTAATTTTCAGAATGAAAACGCGTACCGCAAAATCGGCAATAAACGGTGCCAATAATGTGCGTTGAAAAATACACCACTTTTTCGACGCAGAGGCTATCATCTTTTCCTGGTCTTAATTTATGAAAGGACAATTCATGCAGCGGACTTTCCGATGAATTTAACTCCTTTCAGGCCGAGTGGCTGCCGGAGACAGTGTGGGTACTTCTTGAAGTGGGTGGGGTGAACGCCGCTACTCACTTTTCTTTGTACTCGAGTACCTTTCGCCGCGGGACATCTGGCTTCTTTTCACACAGCATGATCGCCTGGTCATAAAGTTGCTTCGCCAACGCAATGTTCCCCTGCATTCCAACCACCTCGGCCAGTCTGCAGCAGTACGCAAAACGTTGAGAGGCGCAATGAGTTTGTCGCAAAATAAACAGAATCAACTTCATTTGTATTAAATAACAACACCTTCTCTAAATAATTAGTTACATAAATCACAATAGAAATGTAGACGGGTATCATCGCCTAAATTATTCCCCACAAGTACCACGAACTATAGGCCATCAGTAACGCAATCCTCTCTGTCGAAGCAAATTGCAAAATACTTTAAATTCAATGCATAATGAAAGATGCAACCGCTTCAAAAGAAATCAAATTCGGAACACCTTTTGAGAATTAAACTTTCAAAATCAAATTTGCAAAACGGATTGAACGAGAACCGCCAAAATTGTTCGATTTCGGGCACACGTTCCCGTAGAAAAATAGGGAACAGAAGTTGTTAGATTGTTAGCAGCAGTTGTTCGTTCGTTTGGACTCGATTCGCGCGAAATATGGTACTTGTGATATGATCCGCCGTGTGGAATCATCAATCGATCGCACGTCGAAGTATATTCTAAATATTTTACCGATTCAACGCGGAAACACAAACGTACGAACGGCCGGACAAACAAAATGACAATGAGTATTGAAGTACAACGGAAAAGCGGAAAGGGAGGTGACCTATCAATGGAGGCGACAGTGTCGGGATGGTCCGTCCCCAGTGTGGCCTCCTGCTTGAGAAGCATGTGACGGCACAACGGCTCCGCCTCGTCGACCTTCTTCTGCGCTTTGAGCACCGACACGTAACTGCCCGAGACAGTGCACACAGGAACAACAACTCAAGATCGCGACCACAATACCGTTTTTAACTCAAACAGGGCAAACCGTAAATTCACAACAGTTTCCGTCGCAAAATATCATAGCTTTTGTAAGCAATAAGAAATCTGGGGTCAACAATAACAAGACGCGAGCGCAACTGGGGAATGAGAAGCCCTTTTGGGGGGCACTGTCATTACAAAATGGAGCTACGTCCGTAACTAAGATGTAGAAACGCGACCACGGAACTTCGTAACATAGCGGGACACACAAAATTCGGCGGTCGGAACCATGTACAGAAATTTCGCGGTGTGTGAAAACCATTTCGCGGCTAATCGCAACATAATTGAGGGTGTACACACATTTTCTAATTGGCAAATATTCGAAAGCTGCGTAAATAGATCCCTAAACATCAGAGTATTGAGTCTGGAATATCAGTTTGGGGTTTACTTGTTCAGTAATTTAAAATCCGCGAATTAGAAATGATTCAACGTAATAGACCGTGAGACACTTTCAGTCCCAAAACAATCACAGCCACATTTTAGTTAGGTAGGAAATATACCGGATATAAATGTCCCACGACGAATCGATAAGCAAATAACGACGATTTGACAAAGCACATAATGTGCTAATTTATCACTAACGCGGGAAATACTTCATATGATTATAGGGAGGAGTACAGCGTAGGAGGCGACTCTAAGCTCACCTCGCCAAAAACGATGGCACGCCGGCTTCTGTCCCGTCCGATCGCACCTCCTCCTCCGAATGAAGCAGTAGCCGCTGATACAGTGGCTCCGCGAGGTTGAGCTCGCCGATCGTCTCCAGTACTCCCGCGAGCGCCACCAAACTAGCGACAGTGTCGGGATGGTCGAGTCCGAGTCGGCGCTCACGCAACTCGAGGACGGAGCGGTGAAGCTGTTTCGCCTCCGCCCAACGCTCCGCATCCACAAAAGCGGCCGCTAGTCGGAAGCCCACCCGCGCGGTGGCCAGAGACTGAACGCCGAAAAATCGCTTCGCTTGGCCGTGAAGCCGCTCGAGTGCGGAGGCCAGCTCTGGGTGGTTGCCTGCTACCTGTAGCGCTTCCACCTCTACAGCCGCCTGGCAAATAAATGCAAGGAGGGTGTGAGCGCGGCTGCTAGAATCGATATTTGAAAGAAACGACAGGTTGGAATCAAAATAGATTCGTTCAATCAAAGATTAAACATATGGCCATAACATTCATCATGGATGACGAGTTGTGACAAATACTGAATGTACTGAATCAATTTGCTAATGATATCACTCGTAGATACAATCTGCTAATTTTCGAATAATTCATTTAATGGCTGTCTCATTTCAGGATCAGGAACACGTTTCCCCAACTAATCTTGAGAGACGAGAAAGAGATAAACGAAATTACAAAAAAAACAATCCTCCGCTCATTCGTTTCTTTGCCTCGTTTGCTTAATTTCAAAGTCAATGTGATCATTATGCAAATGGGAAACACTTTAGAGAAGGTAATTTGCTCTGAGGTAGTTTCGGGCTTAGTACGCTAACTTACTAGGGTGCATTATTTAAGTACTGCATGTAATTTCATTCGTCGTCGCTCAGCACCACCGACGATATGCTGTAACTTATCGTCTTAATATCCTAGTAATCGAATTCGCTGTGCTGGTAATTGATTTCAAAGTTCAAGGCCGGTAGTTATTATATGATCTTTGCCACCATCCGCGAAAGATGAGATGGTAATCAATTTCCTTTCCTCCGAATTTGAAAAACATCGCCTCCAGAATGCTATACATTGTTTTCCTACGTCGTGAATCCAAAGATTCCTGAAATTGGGACAGAAAAGCAATGTAATTCATAATGTTAAATGCCCCGCAATTCAAGAGTGGAATAAAAAAATGAAAATAAATACATTCTGTATTGAAAACAGAATCACAAAACCTATGCATTTTGGGGATTACAATAACTACCGGAAACACATTCTGGACAATAATGAACGGGAAACGACATCAAAATGGCGAGCATCCACATAAATTCGCTTTTGGTAAATAGAGACAAAGCAACAACTCCTTCTAAACGAGGAGTGAAACCAGCCTTTCGCTTTGTGTACGGGTCCTTCGGCACCCAAAGATCAGCATTTGCGCGTGTCACACCTGGATTTGGGTTAAAACTACATCGCAATTGAAAAAATAACCATTGCGCCTACAAAGACGCGCCACGGAAGAATATGGCTTCATCAGACCAAAAGACGGTTGTCAAAGAGGCACCCATAAGACGAGGCAA
>JAPMLY010001193.1:60000-122071 GCA_026401115.1 Tetraselmis chui
GCGCGACACCGCCGCCTGAGCGACGTTCACCGCTCGCAACATATTTCGTAGCTTGTTCGACGAACTCCCTACCTCGTTCGGCGTTGGCCCCCCTACTCCTCCGTCTCCCTCCCCCGCCGCCTCCTCAGCAATACTTGCCGCTTTCTTGCCGGCTAGGCTATTCAAGCTCTCGCGCCGCTTGTTCATCGACGCCGTCTTGTGCATCAGATGGCCGCTGCCGTTGTTGTTACCCGACATCTGCAAAACAATCGCGCGACAGACCAACCCGCTGAAAAAAACTCCGTAGCATCAGTTTTCCTCCTTCACTGCGTGTAGTAGCTTTATCTTCACACTCACCGTCAATATATGGCGAGCGTATGCGACCACAGTGGCAGGCAGGGAGGGAAGGGATGCCATTACCTTGAGCGCTTTCCAGTTGTCGTCGACTTGGGCACTAGTCGCCGGCGCCGCTTGATTGCGCTGCTTCGACTTACTCGCCATCACCGCAGAGTACCTACAGACGAACGGGGCCACAGCGACACAAGACGCTTTCAGCTCGCACTCACCACCACCCCTGATACACCACCCCTCCTTTCCGCCACTTTTCGGCAGCATTTTTGTCCAGTTGTTTTTTGCGAAGCCTAGAGTATATAGTTGGTCGATAATGTACCCACAAAAACGACGGCTCGAGTAAAGGCGAGCGCGGTAAGAGACCACCAAATGTTGGGTGCATCAGCCACGCTCGAGCTCGAAACCTCCACGACCGAACTCACATATGGCAGCTTGCCATCAACAATCTGTTCGTTTGCAGCAGTGATACTGCGCCGACACAGTGCGGGTGTTTTGAAAAAAGGGAGCATACTACGTTGTGGTCTATTACTGTCGGTTTTTTGTCACTCTTAGACTATCTACCAAAGCACGCTGCGAGCTTTCAGACGGGGCGACGTACTGTGCGAGCGCGTCCGTTAGGTTTGGCGCTTGACGAGGATTTAGACGGCGTTCCTCTTCGTCGCGCTCAAAGTAGTCGGCTCCGGGGGCCGCTGCAGATGCAGAGTGGCGCAGCTGCTGGCTGGGGGTGTGTCGTAGCTGCTGCGCCTGCGACCTCGCGGCCATCCTGCCGCCGCCCGCATGCGACTCGCTCTGCCTCAGGGGCTGCCGTGACTCAGGCCGAGACCGTCGCCCCTCGCCCCCGGCATGCTCACCCTGCGCCCTCTCCGCGCGCATAGCCGCGGCAACGGCCGCTGCATCGCCAGAACTTGTATCCGTCGAGGCCGCGGCTCCCATTCTTGTCAGGCACGACCGGCTTGATGCCTCCAACTCAGACACTCGTGTGCGCCTACTCGGCGCGGCGAAACGTATTCTTTTGCGCGGGAGGAGGAGCGTCAGAATGATATGACGCCACTACCGACCGCGCTCCTTCGTGAGAAGTGTATGTACGGTATGGAAGTACGGTACGGGTACACTTTGGCTTGCAGTGATTTTTTTGCGCCATCAGCAAATCACTACTGCCGGGAGTACGGCCGTACCAGAGCAACAATACAGTACGTATCGCATCTCTAGCAGATTATTTATGGGCAGCAGACTACGGCGTAGGTGGCATCAGCGATATCGCAAGAGGTTTTCATATATACATGATCGTATAAAATAAATACGGCAAGTTCATATGATACGGCGCACCAGTGGCGACAAATTATCAAATTTCTTACAAAGAAAAGCAGTGGAGGCCACCAAGCAAAAAAAGAGGAAAGGAGGAAAAAACCTAAGCCCGAGGAACAGGAAGGCATGCCACAGCACCAGCACTGCCCTCCTGAAAAGCGTCGCGGAGATAAGAACCCAGAGTGCCAGGAAGAGCAGCAGAAAGACGTTGCATGAATTCATGTCGCACATCCCCAATACCAGTGGCGACAAAGGTACAATGAGTGCAGTTACAGGTAACGTTACGTACTTGCTCTATCAAAAAAAAATTCTTACAAGAATAAAAAGCAGTGGAGGCCACAAAGCAAAGAGAAGAAAAGAGGAAAAAACCTAAGCCCGAGCAACATGAAGGCATGCCACAGCATCAGCACTGCCCTCCTTCACAGTGTCGCGGAGATAGGAATCCATAGTACCATGAAGAGCAGCAGAAAGAAGTTGCATGAATTCACGTCGCACATCCCCCAAAAGTACTTGTTCTATCCGTACTACGGGTATTGTGATGGATACTGATTTCGTTGTAACGGGCACCCGTACACGTAGGCTACTTTAATCATTGGATGGCACCCGACGCATCCGCTCTCCTCATCCAGATAACCCATTTCCCCACTGAAATCGGGGACGACATTGTCCACCCCCACTTGGGCACTTAATAACCACATCATAACTTGCCGAGGTTACATAAGTCGCGCTCCTCATCCTTGCAGTTTCATCGCTCACCGGCATGATAACCCGCGATGTATTTAATCACGCCATCAATAATTTCTGCAACGGGAACGCCCCCGGCCTCGGTGGCATGCCCAATGAAATTATCAAATACCTCCACACCGAAGCCTACACGGCAATCATACTTAATATGTCTCTCCTTGCTAAACATGCGTACACCTATCTACCTCACCCGAATGGTGCTACAATATCACATACCTCCTCTATAGGATAGGGGCCCCGCCCATATTGACAACTACGCACCGATAGGTAGCGCCCGGCATCCGCCGGCGGTGCAATGGCAGAAAGGGGTGCGGTCGAAGGCTCGTCGGCACTCACTCCAACCTCCTCGCGGTGGGCGTTACCAATCGTATTGCCGTTCAAGGCATGGTAATTAGGGTAGTGGCTACATAGGAGGGGTTAGTTGATACATGCGATCCGCTTGATCACCAATTGTCGGGAAAACCTTGCATCGAAGGCTTTCAAAAATGATGTATGTATTGTACTAGCCGACTAGCGCCAAGGTCTCCCGCTCAGCTAATCCGATATTTCTTTCCAAGACTAGATATCTCTCACATACTACTCCATTCATGGTGGCGGGGATAGAATCTCAAGAGCGTGTAGAGGCGAGGAGGGTACGGCCGGATTAACGGTGGGTCAAGGGTGTTCGACCTAACGACGGACAACCCGAAAACAACACAAAGGAAAGTCACTCGCTAGCCGTCGACAAGCCATGCGGAAACCGAAACTCCACTTGGGGCGAGGCACGATGATACGAAGCATGCACTAGTACAATTGCAGCCAGGGAAGCAAGCCGGTCTAGCGGAGGAGATCCTCAATCGGCCGCCGCCGGGACGTCATGTAGTGAGCGAGGCGCCCGCGGGCGGCGTTACAGCGGCGGCCCCGGAAGGGGTGCCCTCGAAAGGCAGATCTAAAAATAAATCCACTGGTCAAGAAATACAAAATGAAACTATTGTTGCTCAACCTTCACGATGCGCGGCCCGATCCCACCGAACCGAGGTGCTGACCGGCCTAGGCCGATTGGCTTTCCAGAGGGGCGACGGGCTAGCCTGATCTAGCTCCCGCGTGACTTCGGTCTTGCCGAAAACAGGAGGGAAAAGATTAGCGAAACCCCACTCCTCGCGCGGTCGCTCGTCGATCCCGCCGTCGCATCCCGTAAGCCCCATCCCAAGGTCGTTGCCACTTCTCCCGTCGTGACTTTGCTCTTTTATGAGGTCCCCCGTCACCTCGAGGGCAGGGCGGGGGGGGGGGGGGGGCAACGAGCCAAAGGGCCAACAAGCCAACGATCGTACCCTCTTGCTACCGTTCGCACGTCCGTCGAGCATCCTTTCGAGTGCGAGCCTCCGCACTTGCCCGGGCTCGCACCCTCTAGTATTATGTGTACCTAGCGATAGTGGGTAGCGGTAGCGTAGTGCATGGTCGCAATGGCCGGATCCGAAAGGCCGCGGCGGTGCGGAAATATGTAAACCCTCCGTACCGGGGGGTTTGGCGGCGGCTGATCCTGAGGACCGCCGCCACCAGACCCCGCCGCTCCTCCCGTCGCGACATTCCACTTGTTGTTGGTGTCGTGTTGCCCCCGCTTGGATTAGCTAGACACCAGCATGTTGGTCGACGAGTAGTAGCTGCTTCCCAGTTGTCCACCGAAAGCTCCAACACCCTCCACCAAATGTTGGTCCGTATGTATCCTCCTTGCCAATTTTTTTTTCACATATACATGCGCCATCCCCCCAAAATGGGATGGTATGTGAGAGTATTCAGTCCCGAAAACACATTTCGGAGGGGCCGAGCGGAATATCTTAGTGCTTGAATACGGATATTATGATTTCCAAAACCCGCCGTACATGGCTTCCCGAGAGTTGTTGATCGCGCGGATCGTAGCTGCCGGTGCATCATTCAGCCCTTACCGTGCCAAGCATGGCACGGGTACAAGGTTACCAACGCCCACCGCGTGGAGGTAGAGGTTGGTGCCGACGGGCTTGCGAGTGCATCTCCCTTCGGGGCCGCCGCCGCTGCGCCGCCGGCGGGCGCGACATTGTGCATATACTCGTTACTAATTTGATTTGTGCTTTTCCATCGGAAGGACGTACTGCGGTTACGGCGACACTGCAATTTAGCTCAAGGGTGTTGTACAATGATGTTTTACGAATACCTCCTTGTAAGCGCATAGTTAATCTAACTTGCTACACTACGCGCTATAGTATGATTTCCCGAGAGAAACAAGCCGCGTCGCCAATGTTTTCAGACCGCTACGAGAGCCCTAGCGCATGCCACGAGGGCTGGCACGCAAGAGCAAGCGAGAGCTAGTTAAGCTAGACCTATTTAAGCCTAGGCCACTAGAGGGAGGTAGTAACACACAAATGATCATTTATATGTTTAATTAAATTCTATTATTAAGTCACTAAACCGTCAGTGATCTTTCATCTTTTTCCATATGCATTTTCACATGCAAGTGACAACAACAGCAAGCAAGAACATAATTGTGCTAACACTTAACTTTGAGAGGTAAACTGTCACATTTTGCCGGCGAGCAAAGAAGCAAAAATGCGACATTGCTCTCGGCCCTCTTAACCATTCCACCACGACAGTGGCACGCAATTAGCAAGCACTTAGCCTGGATTTTCTAACCCGCATACTTGTTAGTATTTGCTAGGATTGTGTTCTTGTTGGCATCGACCATCTACGAAGAATTGCTAGTTTCTTTGCAACTGAAAATTAAATATATTCACAAGCTGTTGAGATACATGCCCCATCTCCCAATTGGGATTGCATGTGATGAGTATATGGGGCTTGTATGTGTAGAAAAATCAGTACTTTACTAGTACTTTCCCCAGCCTATATTACCGGTTGTAAGGAAGGAAGTAGATGATGTGGATGGTAATTCCTCATTCAACGATGACGAGCCGAGTACTCTCGACGCGCATTTTGGGCATTTTGAATGGAAGCAACGACAATGCGCGAGAATGGCGGGCGGAAATGAGCACTTTTTCGAAAGTCGAGGCTCAATCCCATGAGCTCCCTTGCGACTTATCAATAAATGAGCTACTAGACCGACCACTTAGGAATTATTCCCTGTTCAGCCTCACACCGCCACAGCAGCCTTTACAAGGTGCCGCCACAAGGGAGTGCCAGCCATCATGTGGAGAGCCAACTGAGGTCTTTACCACCACTTGGCCCTGAAAGAGGTGAGGACGGGCTTGTGAGACGCCGAGCAGCTTTCAGATGAGGCTTTCGGAGGAAATTGCGATAATACTATTAGACGACTCACCATCGACTATGACATTGAGCTCGTCTCGTCTCGTCGGGATTCATGCGAGGAGAAAGAGCTCCAACAAACAAGTGCCGCAGTTTAAATGTGTTCACGGACTTTTCCACCGGTCTGAAGATATCGTCATGTGAACGGGTATGGCTCTGGCGGTGCGTGCGGAGTTTTCTTAATGGCAGGACTATGACGCGCCGCTTTAACTGCAATGATAAACAGAAAGGATACATGCGCTCGGCTATACAATAACCACGTCTTACCAAACTCTATTGCTATCAATATGCGGCCGAGGGGCTAACGTATGCTGCCCCCGTGGCGAGGTTCATCCACGTTCGACAAGGTGTACATTGTCAGCGGAGCGTCTTGCGGTGCATCGGCGGCAGCAGTTGACGCGCGGCACTGACAATAAATAATCATACATCGATACGACACCCATCACCTGCCGATCCCCCGAGTAGTAAAGGAGACCCACACCCACAAACATAGGAATCAGCCACAGCACTTCCGGCGAAGGAGTCCACGCCTCGTGCAACAACGGCTGTGGCGAAAGTGCAATTAAAGCCAGTCTATAGTTACAACAAAAGCGATGGTAATGGAAACGCCCATAATTCCCCTCCCCCCCTTTCCTTTCCCTTAGTCATGCTCACACAAACACTCAAGCGGACGTTGAGACTCTGCACGGTGCAACGCATCACTGCATCACCAGCGCGTCGAAGGCGTCAGCCGTCTGCACAGTCGGCGGTCCGGAGGCCGGCGCGGCGGCGGTGGGCGGACTGGTCACGCGGTCCTTGAAAAACATGTCCCACTCGTCGTCCACGCTGTTCTGGCTCGCGACGGGCGGCTGCTGCTGCTGCGGCGCCTCCGCAGCGTGGGCGGGCTCCGCAAAGGGGTTGTTCGCGCTGAAGGTGGGCGGGGCTGGCGCGGCGCGCATGGCCGTCCCAGAGGGCGCACCGGTCGGCTTGTTGGGCGACTTGGTGAGGTCAGCCAGAAGCGCGTCAGGGGAGAGGTGGTGCGGGTCGCTGGAGTGGCCAACTACCGGTGCGGGCTGAGGCTCGTGAGCGGGCACAGTGCCTCCACCCGTGGCGAGCGTAAGAAAGGGATCGTCGTCAACCGCACTTGGTGCAGCAGGAGCGGAGGCAAAAAGATCATTGGCGTTGGAAGCAGACGGAGCCCACTGCTCCTGCTGTTGCTGTGATGGTGGCTGTTGTTGTTGGGTGGGGTACGCAAAAGGGTCGACCGTCTGCGCAGCGGGCGCCTGACTTGTCTCCAGCGCCATCTGCAGCTCCCCCAGCCCGAGCATGTCGAAGGGGTCCTGCCCTGCGGCGCTCGCCTGAGCCACAGGGAGGGGGGCGGCAGCGGGGGGGGAAGGGGCGGCGGGCGCAAATCCTTCCCCCTCGCCGCCGGTGGATTGCATCGTCTGCCGCGCCTCGATGACGTCGGTGTGTAGCTGCTGACAGGTTCCGATGCTGTCGTACGCCTCCAACGCTTGAGCCATCAGCGCCTCCGCCTCGGGCGACTCCACAGTCGCTAGCTGCGCCAAGAGTGGCTCAAACATCTGCGAGCAGGGGGAAAAACATGCATGGCAGCAGTCGATGACGAAAGCCACTCATCAGATCAGGCCAAACAAGGGAGACAGGAGGGTAAGGCGAAGGGTGAGGGGAAGGTGAGATAGGAAAGGGGATGGTGGGAAGTGGGAGGACACGCGGGAAATAGAATGAGCAAGGTTGTAAGAGAAATTAAAAAGTGAAGCGGAAAGTGCAGAATCAGGTGCTAGGGGGAAAGATGGTGAGGGAAGAGAGAGCGGGGGGAAGGAGAAGGACGAGCTGGAGCTGGGAAAGGGAGGGAATGAGCATGGAGGAATGGAGAAAAGGTATGCGAATGTGTCGGATGGGTGCGTACCGCCGAGAAGGTGAGCATCTCGCTCATGAGATCCTGAATGAGTCCTTCCTCGAAGTCGTTTCCGGCATCGCCCAGCAGCAGCTCCTGCACCAGCTCGACGTGCCCCGTGGCCACCTGAATGCAGTTGGTGGTCTCCGCAGACAGCGCAGCCCAGGAGCGGCTCGAGCTTGCGCCGCTCTGGAAGTTGACAGATCACAAAAAACAGCCACCCCTTCCCTGTTAGTCATTGTGCGCTGGATTGGGTTACCGACACCGGCTATTCACTGCATGTCAGTGGTAATGGCAACAAGAAGAGAATCACGCTTGTTATTTTAACGATTTTCTTTGCCATTGCATCATGGTAGAAATAACGTTCAGTTGGCGGGCGAGCGTGCGAGTGAGAGTGTGTGTGTGTGTGTGTGTATGTGTGTGTGTGTGTGTGTGTGCGTGCGCGCGCTCGCGCAATATATGAATGCTTATCGTGCCAATGTACTTGTAGAAGCGTATGCTAATAAGCGCGTGTTGGTGTTTGTGCGTCTGCAGATCATATCAGCGATTCTCATACCAGTGTATATGTGAGTGCGTGCATGTGTGTGTGTGTGTGTGTGTGTGTGTGTGTGTGTGTGTGTGTGTGTGTGTGTGTGTGTGTATGTGTGTGAGACTGATAGTGGGTAGGGGCAGTGGGTCAAAAAGGAGAAAAAATCAGGCTGGCGACAGTGGCACCAGATCATGGTAAAGACTGCCGCAGGGTCAAGAACCGGAATGAAATAAACAGCGTGATAAGGAAAAACACACTTAATATTTTTGTTCTACTTTCGGGAGTGGAAGACGGAATGAAAGGTAACGGTGTCGCACCTGGTGGGCCATCTGCGCTTGCTGCATGGCCACCTGCATCTGGGCAGCGCCACCAATACCTGCCACGGTGCGTAACGCAGCCTGTCCCTCTCCGCCACTCTCACGGAGCAGCTGAAACGCTGCCTGCTTAGCCTATCCACAGGGGAACCCCAAAACACATACACATAGACACCAACGAGTCAGCGTCAATAACGCCTCAAAAAACCTTCCCATGCCCCTCCAAACTCTTATCCCCGCGCAGTGCGTAGTTCCTGTTGCTGCTCATTCTTTTGCGATAAAGTGTCAATTAAGTCAAACCCGTCCCGTCTCTGCACCCGCCCCCGCCTACTAGTCGCCCTACCAATGCAGTCCTTGTCTCCTAGCCCCCTCAGACCAACCCTCCCCTCAGACACACACACACACACACACACACACACACACACACACACACACACACACACACACACACACACACACACACACACAGTTTGTACAATCCCATGAAGTGCCACAACCGGACGGATAATCCAACTTATTGGAAAGCGAACGGACGGCAGCACCGCACCTTTCGCATACAAGCGCTGACGGGCTCTCCCGTTGGGGACACCGCCTTGCTGGACGGCTTGGTGGCCACCTCGCTCACCGCGCTCAAAATGTCCTTCCTCGCCAGCGACGGCATCTGCATTGCCACAGCGTTGCAACCGCCCCGTCAGGTGAAGCTTCGCAGCTTGAGGAGTTGGTTAGGGCATCGAGGCACCGTCCCTCCGTTTCGGGACAGCTCGCGGACAGCACCAGCCGGTTTGCGTCGCGACGCATACAAAGGTGTAGGAGAGAGCAGTGGATGAAAAGTTATAACTACTATTTTAATTTGTTGTCCCTTGGAGGGGCAGGAGGGCGACTCGCCCTCTCCCGACATTCCGCCAGCACCGCCGCTACGAGCGGGATCGCGAGCCACTGTTTGTGCGCGTTGTCCATCTTGAGTCGCCGCTTCAGCACATCCACGAGGTCCTAAGGAGCCAGCGACAGCCATGTTGAACACGATGGGGTACAAGGTAGCGGCACGGAAAGCCAAGAAGGGGGGAGGTGGAGTGGAGGTGAGACGAGGTCGGGGGTGAGAGGGCGTCACCTTGGACAGGGCATCGTTGTCGAGCGAGTGCGCAGCTTCGACAAAGCTCTCTATCAGTGCGGAGTCCGGCTCCGATAGCGTCTTCGCGGTAGCTTTTCGGGCAAGATCCTGCGAGGTTCAGGTAACATCTTTCGGGTGCTGGAGATGGGTTACTTTACGCACGCTGCAGGGTCGTTGTGTGGGAGTGCTGCGGTATGTAGGGTTCGTGCGTCGAGGATCCGAAAGGCTAAATAATAGAGTCGCGGTACGGAGGGTCGACGGTCACCTCTAGGCTCTCCCCCAGCAACGTATTGTTGTAGTTACGGTTGGTAATCTTCCGTAGTACGCTCGTCATATTGGCCTGCTGTGACGGGAGGCTGGTCGAGGGCCTTATCTCGTCGGAACCTGCAGACTACCGCCTGCAGAAATCTGTCTGCCAGGCGGAGATGGCGCTCTTCTATGGCATACTAAGCAACCGCCACTCCATCCACGATTTTCCGGTCGCTGCAAGTGAAGGACAGAATGATAACTACCTATGCTCTGCGCATCACAATTTGCATAAGTATTATTTGCTTGCAGTACGAACAAATAGTAAAGAGGGTACGGGTTTAGGGTTTAGGTGTTTAGGGCTTCTCACTTGCTCAGTCGCTCGGGAGATTCCGGGGGCCACATTCAACGGGGCATTTCGCGCATTCTTCGTGCCCGGGCCTACCTTAACCTCTTGGCGTTTTGCAGACCTTCCCCACCGGACGATATAAGGGTGATTTCGGGTACGGGTCGCGGGGCTTTGGCTCTCTTTTTCGCTTCACGTGAGTCCAATTTCAAGGTGCCATCCCATTGGCAACGCACCGGGTGCTTGGCCTCACTGCGGAGCGCGCCTCTCATGTTTGGAAGTGCCCTCGGTGCAATGAGGTTCCCTCAGAGTCTCGTGGGTCTAGATTTTCATCGACGGTATCGTGCACCTCAGTCTATGTCGGGTGAGCGCTCCACATATTCTATGTTCATGGACCACATCCCCCGGTGCCCGTGCTCTTGGTACGTTATTCAGCTCCACGATCGGATGGTCCACGTGTTTGAAGAGGTCATGCTTGAAGCGGGGGCTACTAAGGGGCGGGACTTGCGGTTGGAGGTCCGCCATATTTGGTCGGGAGATGCTTGAGATCGTCATGGGGATGTGGTTTGGTTAGACTTCATGGCTCCACACCGTCATCTTGTTGTTGTTGTTGTTGTTGTTGTTGTGACGGTTTCAAGTACTCGCACGAACACCAATGCTCCTCGTGTAGGTGCTCGTCTCCCACTCCCGGGCAGTCTTGCATTGAAAGCTCAGCATGGCAAACTCGATACGGACCTCCGCACTCATGCTTTGCTTGGCACGCCTTCGGCTCATTCGGTCCATGGCCACTATCCCTTTGCTCTAGAGGATAGAGGCCGATTGGCGCCTATTGCGGCTGAGTTGGTTTATTGCATGGCTGTTTTGGTGGCAGTTCGTCGCGTCCTTGGCATGGGTGTTGTTGACTCTCGTTCTTTACGTTATGACATCTATGTCCGTATGCATCATTTCGTTCGTCGAACTACTTCTTCTCCGTTTCGGCGTTTTGGGGGAGATTTGCGGCGAGAATTCAAGCAACGTCTTTCTGCTGCTCTTTATGGTACTCTGGGTTCCTATCACCGCGGCGCTTTGCAGGAGGGCAGTGCTGATGCTGTGGCATGCCTTCCTGTTCCCCGGGCTATGGTTTTTTCCTTTTTTCTTCTTTTTGCTTGGTAGTCTCCGCTATTTTTTCTTGTAAACAGATAGTATAAATATAAATGGTACTGTTTTGATCCGTGCTTAGCTTCCACTCCGATATCCCGGGGGCGTAAAATGAATACATATATACATGTACCCGTACGGGAACCTGTACCTTATACCTGAAACGCTACGACCCAAATAAATACATTGGGTGTAAAACTCTGGCCTACCTGTACGCGCCATCAAACTGCGTCCTGTACGGGTAGCAAAACCCTTAATATGTGCGGGTACAGAGATCGATGCCTGTACCCGTAGTCTAATTGCTGCCTTCCAGCAGCGAAATATCCGGGTACATGTACGTTTTCCTCACGGACAATTCATCCATGGTACTGGTACGGACAAACCCCATGGCGCATCAAATATACCAGTACCCGTACGTATCAGCAAATAATAGTATCTGCTGTGATTTGCTGATACCTACCTGCGCACCTTTGCTGTACCCGTACCGTAAATTTCACCGTCATGCGCGGCAGCCGTGGTAGGTACGTACGGGTAAATTTAATTGCAAAAAGCATTGTAGATACGAGGACAGGTGAGGGAAATAGAGTGGGAACCGAGAGGGCAAGAGGTACGGGTAGGAGTAACTTTAATTAGATAAACCTCAGTTGTCTCCTACTCCACCTCCGAGTCATATATATGCCAAGCGCCCTAGACACCCTCATTGTTGACGGTAGCCGCCTAAACCTTGTCGACATGACCAACGCGCCGCCGACCGACTCCGGCCACAACTAACCCCACTCCTAACGAAGCTTTCGGGGAAGCACGTAAATGCTACAATCTCGCAGTGACCGCGAAGCTTAAGCAACTCTATATGTTGCCCAAACTTCCGGGTCTTGAATGAAATCAAAATCGAAGCGGCTCAAGACTACGTTGCCGCCGACAGGGCACAAGAACTAGAATAGCTTTTGAAATAAATAGGGCACTCACCAAGGCGCACTTAACACCCCAAATGCCGAGCCTCGGCGCTCAAGGGGAATCGGGCGGGAGCATACATGTATGTCACACATTGAGTTCACACCGCTACAACATTGCTACCATATACACGCTACAACCTCGCCATGACCGCGAAGCCTTGGCAACTCTATATGTTGCTTAAACTTCCGGGTCTTGAACGAAATGGAAATCGAAGCGGCTCAAGACTACGTTGCCGCCCGACGGGACACAAGAACCTAAACATCTTCGAAAATACATAGGGCATTCACCAAAGCGCATTTAATATCCCAAACGTCGAGCCTCGGCAGTCAAGGGGAATCAGCCGGGAGCATACATGTATGCCGCACATGAGGTCACACCGCCAAGTCCTTTGGACTAGAGCATTCTCGACGCATGGCGCGGCACCTCGTGTCAATTGCTTGATGACAGCAACATCGGTAAATCATTGCGGGTCGTTGCTCTTGTCTTCTCAAACTTGGACAATTTCTCGGAATTTCGTCTCTGTGTTTACGAACTATCTCCGCCTTCTCGACAAACTGCCACCACACGACGTTGCGTCTAACATGGACTAGCAAGAGTTGCAGCGCCAAATCTTTGGCCTTCACAGTGGTACAATACCACTCGGCGTCGCTCACTATTAGTAATTCTGAGCAAGATCCTAACTCATACACCCATAGTATATCGCACACATCAATGGCGCTTGGCGTGCTTTTCTTAGCATGCTTGACCATCGCATGATTGGCCGAACGGTACGACTACTACTCAAGCTCGTCATACAACCGCAATCCGTAAACGAACTTCAATCTAGCGCGCCCGTTATGTAGTGCTAAGGCTACGGATCGATAATAGTATGGTAGATGTAGAGCAAACGCATGTCGCTGCGAGTTCGGGCAGATATCGAATTTCGGGTCTCCGAGAACACCCCCAAAAAAGTATGCAGTGCGGTTGATAGTTTCTATCCCTAGTATCACCGTCACCACGACAACAACACCTAGACCAGCGCCAAAAGTTGTGAATTATTAAAGTCACCCATACAATTCCCCGCGTGGGGCCTGCACCCGACGCCGCTACCGACACGATGGCTCACTCACCGCCCACATACATCGCCAACGACTCTATCGCACTTGAGCCCTTACTCGACCTCTACCTCACCATCCTACCTCCTTCGCACACCCTACCTCGTTTACCCCGACGCTTTTCGGCGCCCTCGCACGACTCGTCGAGCCGTCATCCGGCCGCTACAACCCGCGTCCAACTCGCTGATCCGGCTTCAACGGCTCGCCCATCCTCCTCCCAATGGAAATCAGTCTGCTTGGCTATTTATTGAGATTTCATCCATGCGACACTCAGGCGAACCCCTCTAATATCAGCTCGCCTCGGTCGAAGTATTCATGTCATCTAACCTCCTCGCTGAAAAATACGTTCAATTTACTACCCGACATCACTAGGCCGGTATCATCTCACAGCTCGATTTTTGCCGACCCACCCACCGATCCTGCGATCCGCACCACCGAACCCCTCTCAACCTCCATCGCTGCGACCCATCGGCCCTTAACAACCTTCAACCACCCCTCCAAGGCCGATTCACAAGTCAACAAACCCACATGGCATGCAACTCTCCCAAGGACACAGTTGAGTCGACTATTGCGCTCCCCTATCCCATCCTATAGCATGGCCACTCCCGCACCCGCTACTTTGCATGCTCAGGCTGAACCGCGCGAACAAATACTTTGCACCGACGAGACACATTCCCCAGCCGTTAATTCCACCCTTACCACATCTGATGAACCGGCACCGGCTCATGCCGTCTCGGAGAACCACCCATCGACTTCACCCGACTTCACCCACCACGTGGCCCGCCGTTGTCCAACTTTCGGCTCGCTCGGCCCTACGAGGCTCGACCGACTTCGCAGATAAGGCCGCGCACCTCAGCCGCCATGTCGTCCCGCGCTCACTCACCTACCCCCCCCCCCCTCCGCCTAGCCATCACATGTCAATACTTCAATGGCAATGGCCAAAGATAAATCTGTGGTTTTCAAGCTCAACAAGCTCGTGAAGCCCGGCCTCGCCCTCTAAATTTTTTATAACAATAAGTACCGATAAATCGGTTGCTGTGTCATAGCTTGCCCGCCAATACTGCAATATAGGTCTAAGGAATCGGGATTTACGTCTGGCGGTCTCCTTGTTCATCCCTTTCCGTCGGCAATAATGACATCATATAAATCATACAAGGACAAACATTGTCTATCTCTACGAAGAGAATATGAAATATACTATGTCGCTATCTCCACGATGCGGAGCATGCTCCCGCCGCTCGAGGGCGATATTCATCCTAGTTGGTTAACTTGTGCTTGTCGAGTCGGGCATGCCAGACCTAGGCTCATGTGCGACTCCGGTCGTGTCGAAACTAGGGGGGGAGGCATCGAGAAATCCCTTGTTCAGGTCGTCGAAGGAACCGACTCGATCCACGCACACCCTCGTCCGAGATAATAGCCGCTCCTCCCGTCGCAACTCTCCTCTTATGATTGGCTTTCCCCTTCCTTCGGGGCCAGGGGGGGGAAGCCATAGCTACAAGTGGTTGCCATCAATCGCTCATCCAGTTGCGCTTGTCATGTCCCGGTCGGTCGTCATCTCTTTCCGGCACCGGATGGTCCCTACAATACCACCCGTACCCTACCCTTGTGGTTTACGCTGCCATGGGGTCGGTCGGATGTACATGCGATGTGCTTTTGCGATATCCCTAGCTCATCGCATGAGGCACTCATGTCGATGGTTGGTACGCAGGAGAGGAGAGATTGGTTGGGAAAGTCAAATCGGGGCTTAAACCTCAAAGGTGCGGGGTATGGAAGTTTTAACCGAAATCGTCCGCACAAGTTTTTCATGTGGCGGCTGATATAGTATAGGCCCCGCTAGACCGTACCGCTTGTCTCGCCGCGGCTGTCCTCCTCGCTGATCGTGTCGAGCTCCATCTCAATGGATGGGTCTGCTCGACCTCATGAGCGTTGGTCGACGTCGAGTGAGAGCCGTGACATGGCGGTATTTCTCGGCCGTCCGCCGCCAGCTCCACCACACGCGTCCCGCCGATGATCCGTATGTACTTTCTTCGCCTCCACACGCTCCTAGAGATACATGCCCCACCCCTTCAAACGGGACTGTATTTGAGGACTATTTGGTCTTGAACATCGAACGGCCCGAGCGGAAGATTTTGGTGACGGTAGTATACCAATAACATTCTAAAGAGCCTTTTGTACCATGGCCTTTCGACATCCGCTGATCGCGCTGATCGCAGCCGTCGGATTCACCCCGCTAAGCCCCCAACCGTGCCAAGCACGGCGCGGCTATAGGGTTACTATCGCTCACCACGTGGAGGTGGGGGTTAGTGCCGCCGGGCCTGCGAGCACCCCACCCCCCCCCCCCCCCCCCCCGGGCCCGCCGCCGTTGCGCCGCCAAGGGGCGCCGCATCGCCCTCTACCTTGGTTGCAAGAATATCACCACCAAGAGGATCATCACCACCACTAACAGCCGTTGGGGCGTAAAGACCCCCCCTTGGAGAGCACCCGATTTCGCTTTAGGCTCGACCCGGCGGCACATAAGATCTACCAACCATCACCCCCCCCCCCCCATCCCCCTCCGCGCCACCATGGCCGCACGTCTTGATACGATTCGCATGTGTGACAGCTGGCCTCTCTAGGCTAAGTGTTAGAATAAATATGTTTTTGCTTGCTGTTGTTGTCAGCACAAGCGTGAGTGTCGGAATCGGGAACGGATAGTTACACGCAGATTGTGCCGACCCCACAAGGGGGCCGGTTGCGGTGACTAGAGAAGTGAGAAGAGAGATGGCAGCCGACGAAGGCACCGGCAAGGCCGGCCGACCGCCACTAATAGGGAATAAAGTACCGCTAATAGCATAACACTAAGTACTAGGATGACAAATAGCTACCTTGTACATAAGCACTAGGCAACGTGATGCTAGTACTAACACCCCGCCTCAAGGTAGCCGAGGTCTTGACGTCGTCCTAGCTTGCGTCGAGGAAGGTCTCATCTTGGTCGAAGGTGTAGTGCTTGTATCGTGTGTCTCAAGCCGGGTAGGTGTAGCGACATGCGCTCACAGGAACGTGCCGCTACCGGCGAGTTGCCGATATAAAGCGGTTCCAAATGTACTGCGTAATGTACTATTCTCACATGTATTGGGAAAAACTGTCCACGGGCGAATTAGCCGACGCATGAGAGCGACCGGCGAGGAAGAAGCAAAGCCAACATGGTTGTTGGGAGCGTGTAGACAGACAAAAGCATAGACGGGCACTGCTCGTGTTGACTCCCCCCTTTCGCCGTGGGAAAGGTAAGCTCCCGCTAAGTTAGGTGAGCGTTGCGGCGTTGCCTCGGGAAAAAACAATAACATTACTAATTAAAGTACGCACGGGCCGGATTTTCGCGGGTCGGCTTTAAACAACCAGATCCGGTCGAGAGCATCAGTAGGCTGAAGGCTAGGTGAGACTGAAAGCTAGGTGGGGCGAGCGTGGCGCCTAGAGCTTTACACACGCTCTTCTCCTTTTATACGCGGGTGATGGTAGGACAATCGCGGACAACCAGCTCGAAGGCGAAGCGTGGTGTCGGTTGGACGATGAATTACTAGCGTGGCGCCGAGCACTTTACACACGCTCTACTCTTTTTTACGTGGGAGTAGGTAGGACTAGCGTGGCGCCGAGCACTTTACACACGCTCTTCTCTAGTGTAACTTGGTGGTGTGATATTATCTATAAACGGTACAGATAATCTCACATAGTCTGTATCGCTACCAATAGTTTGGTTTAGTTAGCAGACAACACAAGCTACATGTTCTAAGGTTGTTTCTAGAACACCTGAGGCGTGAATATTTAAGACGGGGACTTACTGGCCGAGACCAAGACCGGTACATACCAGATTTACGCCACACCCAGATTGTAAGAAACCATGTTCCTAAGACAATCTTATTAATTCTCTCTACGCTGTATAATTAGATCCAGAGATAAGGTTCTACTATTAATCTAAGGTTGCCAGCCTAACCAAAGTAGCACCTCACATGCATGGCAGTTTGCCAATCAGAGGTTTGAGCGCTTGTGAGGGCGGCACGGTTCGAGGTCGGTTCAACGCAGTCCATGGCCGACATGAGGGCAACGTAATGTGTCGTCGCGCCCGCAGGGAGATGCGGGGGGGCAGTGATGAGTGTCGCCATGGCGGGTTGCGCGATGATGTCCTCAGTGGCTTTGCCTTCCTCATGGTCGCGGCACGTGGCAACGAACACGCGAGGGTGGTTGGACAGATGAGCCACGAGTTCGCCATAGCGAATGGGGTGGGATTGGAGGGGGTTGGGACGATTGTGGTTTGGCAAAGGTGAGGCCGCTGCCGCAGTAGAGGGGTCGAGTTGAAGCTCCTCGTCGGCCCGTGGGTCGAGGTCAAGGGGGTGCGAATGGGGTGATGAACTGCCGTCAATATCCATATCGGTATCGTCAGAAATAAGGCAATCGACGGTCATAGAGGGGGAAACCCGGGAACGTCTTCCTGAAACACAACATGCACCGATGTTGTAATGCGTCGTGTAGCTGGGTAGTAGATACGATACCCCGGGGCGCTAGGTGGGTATCTGACCATGATGCCGCGAAACGCTTTCTCCCCAAGCTTGCGACGGAGCTTGTCGGGCACCTTGGCGAAGACACTGCACTATAAGACACGGAACTTGGACGCGTCGGGCTTTTGCAACGTGAGGAGCGCGAGGGGAACGCCATATGAGACACCAACCGCGCAGCTGAACATGCGGTTGCGAAGGTAGACACCGATGGTAATTGCGCACGACCACATGGAGTTCGGAACGGACATGTTGTGCAACCTTGCAGCGGCATTGTCTCTGAGAGTCCGCCACGGGCGTTCGGCTTGGCCGAGCATGTGGTGAGCATACGTGGCTGAGTATTGGACACCGAAACCCAATCGACCACTCCTAAGGCGATTCGTTGTGGCCTCGAACACGGGGTACGCGTCAAATTTCAGCATGGGGGTGAAAATGGCTGAGCAGCAGGGAAAGAAGACATGCCTTCTAGAACCGGGGAATAACCATACATGGCCGGCGGCGGACCGTACGGGTGCGGCTGGCCACGGGGAGAGGGTACGTGGTACGGCTGATCAGCGGGAAAGGGGGATCCAAGTGTGGGAGTTAGACATCCGAGGTGCGGGTGCGGTGGAGGGATTGGTAACTGGTATGGGTTGGGTTGTGTGAGGGTGGTGGGCTGAACATTGCGCGGGGTGTCGCGCTGCGCGTCACGGTGGTGCTGAGCAGCAGTTTCAGTCGCCTACGCGTCCATGCGGGCGTTTATGAGCGCCATTTGCTCTTGGACGAGTGCGAGCGCATTATGGGGTGGGGTAAGGGAGCTCGGCTGAGAGCTCGGGCCATCAATGTCAGCAAGAGCGTGGCGTGGGGGGTCGTCCGAGCGAGTTTCCGGTGCCATGACGACAAAAAGGAACGACATGCAACGGTGAGAACCACTAGCCGGACTTGTGCCTATCAACGGTTACATGGAAACAACATAATGCCCATCGACCCCTCGGCATGTAGCCCCGGGGTGTCTAAAAGCACCGTTTCTGTGTCCTCCACCAAGTGTGGGGCACAAGTCGAGGCCACGGCAATGACAGTTGGAGATAGTCTCTGGCGGCTGAGGGCTAAGGGTCGCTAGAAAAGCTAATTAGTATTATCGTTGTCGTATACCCTGTATATTGTCGTAGTTTGATACATATGTGGTATGTGGCCACATTTGTTAACTATGCTTTTTCGGTGCATCGGTAAAGTGCACGCCTAATACGTAGAAGGTCGCGGGTTCGATACCGGGTGAGTCCGACCATGGAATGTAGGCGTGTCACGGCCCGAGATGAACCCCCACCTTCCACAATATGCGTATTCACCCACCACTGCGCCCCCCCCCCCCCATGTAATCACAATAGCTATCTGTAACTAGTAACTAATGAGCATTAATTGCAACAACCTTCCCTATCGGAGACCGGTTCGCACATTTCACCGTATCATGCACCGCCCCTCCATAACGCAAGAAAACCGACATCTATCCTACGGCGGGAGCGGGCCGAGAACGTGAGAGTCTAACGACTTATCTAGCTTGATTTTTATTGACAAGCTAGTGTATTTATTTCAACTTGTATATTTTTGGATATTTATTATACGGTTGATACTATTGGGCGGGGGAGTGGGCTAAACTATTGTAGATTAATTTCAAACATATAACCCTTGAAAAGAGCGGCACGTGCTGCACTAGTGCGTGTCGCGAGGTGTACATGGTCGTCGCAAAGTACCCGGTCTTACCCTTAGCGCCAAATTCCTACTCAAGGGGGCGTGATAAGGGGGGCCGAGAAGCGGCACCCGGTCCCGTTTGTCGGTATTTTTGTCAATCACTTCACCATCATTTTTAAACTTGGCGTCAGAGTACACCACATCACTATGGAGGGGATCCACAAAAAAGTACTTAACGTCTTTATCGTTGAAGAGGGCAGAAAACGGAGTTGGCGCGTAAGGCCTGCGCGGCAGCCCAATCTACCTCAGCGGCGTACAACTATGGAATTTACTTAAACGCGGCAAAACCGCTCACATGCAGCACCATCCTGCCCAAACGAAAGTTGCAAGCGTCCAAAACACGCAATTGTTCCGCCACAACGACCCCACATCACCTAGAATATGGGCGTCTTGGGACTCTTCCCCGGCCTTGGGCCGCTATGTCGAGCGGCGAATATCTACGTCTCGGGTCTAAGAAAGGTGGTGGGGGTGGATGCGAGCGTGTGGATGCACCAGCTCGCGTGCGCATACGTAAGCGACCTCGTGGAACGTGCCGACTACACCCAACTCGTCATAGCAATAAGGCAGCGAGCTCAGTTTGTGATCGCCAAAGGCCATGATTCGGTACTAGTCTTCGACGGCGGGCGCTTTCGAGCCACGAGTTAGACATATAAGCACCGACAACATCGGCGAATGGCGGCAAACCTGACCACTTAGCGGCCGCCGCGGCGCTACAACCTGGTTGGCATGCTACTATCGAGTGTTTGAAGACGTTGCGTCTCCCGGGAGTTTCCTACGTGGTAGCTCCCTACCATGCGGACTCTCAACTCACGTACATGACCGAAAACGGGACAATTTGGGCAGTGTGGACAATACACAACGATTTCATACTTCATTGAGTGCCAATGGCGTTTTTCAAAGTGTCTTGGAAAACAAGGCGGTGCTTTTCAGTAAACTACAACAAAATCACATCGTCTCAATCGGGCCCCAAACGCGTGAGTATGATACCCCATTTTTCTTGGGGAAGGATTTTTGCTTGCATATGCGTTGGTTGCATGTTGTGATCACGGCACAAAGGTACAAGGCGTATAGTCAGAAATTAAACGCCGTTTTCCCGAGTGCGTCCAAGAAATGTGGCACTACTAGCAGATTCGAGATTATTTACGGACCACGTCCCGAACACTAATTGCGATGCCGTTGAACACTCAAACATTGTGAAATATTAAAAAACGTAATCCCATTGTGTCGCCATCTTCCCATGTTTCATCCCACGTTGCGTCGACATGTAACGGGCGCCCTGAAATGCACAAATATCTGACTACGGAAAAGATGTTTCCGAATAAATCAACATACATGAGAGGAATCTTTTTGCGGCTGAAAAATCCACAGCCATGAACCCGAGAGAAGTGGCGCTCTACATGAATCCGAAAATTAGACGGCATGCCGCCTTCCTCCCTCTCATCCGATGTAAATTGATTAACCCCTCTAAACTTTCGGGGTGGTAGTGCCACCACTCTCGCGCCCTTTGCCTGCAAAGCATTTGCTAAGCCATAAAACCCTTTGTCAGGGGGTAAACAATTCCTAGTGTCTAGCAGGGCTAGAAATCCACTATGCTCGCAAATTTGGATGTTCGAAATACAACATGGAAACGCATATGATGACCACACAAAAGCGCCACTAGGCGCAATGGCTGCAAGAATCTTGGCGGTGTGCGTCCCTTCTTGATCCATGATATAGCGCGAGAGCTAGTGATGGATATATGATCCAATTGTTTTCGGAGGAACTCTATTTCTTTCCTTGCCGACACCACGCCAAAAGCGACGTGCGCGTGGATTGCTTCAACCTCCTCGCGGGTACGCCGTCGAGGCAAAATTTCAACGTGCCTTGCATCGTTTACACAACTTGACGGAGTAATGGCCCTCTTAGAAGGAGGCCGTACGAAATGTGTGGGTGCGGGCGATGCCGCTCCTCCGTGGTTCACAAACCCTACTTCCACCCGCCGCTCCAGTGCTCTAACCTTGGGCACCGGCTTCTCCTTGGGCACACTCGGCTTACCGTAGCGCAAGCACTTGTGGAAGGCGGGGGTTCTTCTCGGACCGTGACACGCCTACATACAAAGATCGACCTCACCGGGCATCGAACCCGCGACCTTCCGCGTATTAGGCGTGCGCTTTACCGGCTCACCGAAAAAGCATAGTTGACATATGTGGCCACATACCACATATGTACCAATCTACGACACTACCACGGCCCCCCCCGGAGTCTCCCCGGACCGCAGCCCAGCTCCGAAACCAATGTGGAAGGTGGGGGTTCTTCTCGGACCGTGACACGCCTACATACAATGATCGACCTCATCGGGCATCGAACCCGCGACCTTCCGCGTATTAGGCGTGCGCTTTACCGGCTCACCGAAAAAGCATAGTTGACATATGTGGCCACATACCACATATGTACCAATCTATGACATACCCATCTTCTGCCGAGAAATGTGAAGCGTGCACGCAATAGTTTTTAAGGGCGGAGAGCACATGAGCAATGCGCTCATAAGAAGCGCCGAATAGAAGATGTCGTCGAAGCAAGAACTCCAGATTTTCGCCAAAATCCGAATAACTAAAAGCCAACATGTTCACAAACAACCCGCACCAAGCGTTATTATTGTATACGCAGCTAGGCGCACGAGAGTTGTCGTTGGTGTCGACACCACTTGCTTTTGGTGGTGGGTACGGCATGTCGCCCATGCGATAATAGGGCCGCCCCGTGGACTCGCGCATGTGTCAGCATGCTAGCGACCCGCCGCTCAGTATGTGCCATGTCTACAGTCGAGAAGTCACTGACGGATTTTGAAAGGGTTTGGTGAGGTATTTTGCACGAGGCCTATACGCAAAGTAATCCATCTCACGACGAATTGATGCCAACAGTGAAGTTGCAACGCACCGAACTGAAATAGTTACGCGCCAGCTCGGCTTGGAGGCCTCTCGGGAAGTAATGAAATAAAGTACATGTTTATTTTGTTGATCCCCTCCATGCAAACCGGAATACGGCGAAGTGGAAAGTTCCCGTTTTAAACCCACAAAATCCCCCTCCCTCCGTGAAAAAAATACTTCAATATAAGTGCCATCGCTGACTTCGATGGCGAGGATAAGGGCCGTCCTATACAGAGCGAAAAACCACGCGTGCCGCGTGGTCAATTTTGTACGTTTCTTGTCGTACTAGTACAGTTTCTAATGTGTCGATTTTGCCGTCCTATACGACAAAGTGGGCACGGCGGCACGAACACGCGTGGTCGCCTATGTTGACCTGATCTAGCAGCGCAGCTACCGCTAGCGACTAGCTAGTATGCCATGATGGCTCGGAGGCATGCGATGGCGAAAGAATTCTACCATTATCGCTAGCATTTTAGTAGCGCCACCGTTTGCCTCTAACCATATATTCTTGCACCTTGTCTTGCTTCGCGCGCACCGCTCAATTCGACGACGGGAGCGCGCCATCCCACCGTACTTACACGCTCTACTACATGACTTTCAACAAGCGACAACATAATTATCATTCATTAACTATCCACCCATGTATCCCCTAGAAGCACATATTGTGCACTTTTTAAAATATTTTCCGTTAACCTAGGCAAGATTCAAAAAGATCGCGTCGGGAGTATGCGCCGGCCGGTGGCCCGCACGGTAGCGGCGGGCGCCGCCGCGCGGGCAACCGATCACTTCCGTCCGACCCCAAATCGGCGACCGACGGGTGAAAGAGGGGAAATTAATTGTGTTGTAAGTAATTCCTAATGTAGATTAGTTACAGAGAGCTAATGTATGCTCTGATAGAAGTCCTTATGTACAGGACATCATCTAGAGTGCCTGAGCACGATATCACGAACTAGCGTATAGACAGCTAACATCTATAGCTGAAGTCACTTCCTTTGTCACCCAAGGCTGGTTGTGTAGCGTACCTGTAACCAGCACACCGCAAGTTACAATGTCTTCCTTATCGAACCGTGCATATCACGTTCAACAGGTTATGGAGCCCTCCACCTGAAGGATACGCGAGACAGCAGTGTCATTCGGCGTGCAACTTGGAAACTCGCTCGAAGGCAACGCCAACCATATTTTTTGAATAATAATACTTTACACCTTACTTTATCTTTACTTTTATTTCTTCACTTTTTAATTCTGTTCTCCGGAACAGTCCCGCTACCTTCGGACCTACTCTAGCCTACTACGGCTATATCCTACTCTACGCCTCGACGACCTAGCCAACCGCACAAGCGCACTCGCTTGTGCGGACAGGGTGCATACAAGTCCAAGCTGGAGTGGGGAAGGGGGGAGCATTGTGAGGGTGAATACCCATACACAGGGTGCACGACAGCATCAGCCGTAACTTAGCGCAGCGGACATATACACCTGCCTGTTATTGCCTCGGCTGTCACTGTGCCCCACACTGGGTGGAGGATACGGAAAAGGTGCATTGAGACACCCCGGGGCATCAGGCCGAGGGGTCGGCGGGCACCAGGCCGTCTCTTTGTATACCGCTGTTAGGCACAGTTAACGCTAGTGAATTTTTTCACTGTCCTGTTGGATTCTTGTTATTTCTTGGAATGGCGCCAAAATCAAAACCGGCACCTGCGGCATCGACAGACGACACGGCTGGAGACTCCAATCAGTACGACGCACAGTCGTCTGACTCGGCCAGCGACAGCATTCGCCTGGTCATGGAGCAACTGCAATTGCTTCACGCCCGTATGGACGACCAGGCCCGGACGCAGTCGGAGCTACTCCGTCGAGACGCACTGCGCGACCACCCGGTCGCTATCGACTCGGGGGCGCACCCACCTGTGGACGGCTCATATAGGCCTACTGGCGCCTTCGTGCCTGCTACAGTACACGAGCCGACCCATTTTGGCACAGCCAGTCGTCGACACACGATCGACCCGGGATTTGTTGCCATGACGGCTGACTGGGGTAATAACTTCGATAGTGACTCGTTCTCTCGGTCGTTTCGTTTGGAAGCTCCGCTAATGCCCAAGACGGGGGAATTTAAAACATGGAAGCGCGACTTTCTGTCGTTCTTGTCTATCAAGGGGGCCGCGCTGATTCCTCAGCTGGCTCTGTCCTCCTCCGGTGTTCCCCTGAACCCAATCGCTCAGCGGTTCGCGCACGCCATGCTCGTTCAGTGCTGCAGACATAATAGAGTTGCTGCACAGGCAATCGCCAGTGTTCCAGCTGGACGCCCTGAGTGCGGAACAGCTGCCTGGGAGTTGCTGTGCGAGAGACTGGACGCCCAGTCCATATCCCGCACATTGTCGCTTTTGGACCGTATTATGGTGCGTCAAGCTTCCGGACAGTCTGTCTCTGCGTACGTGCACGCAGTAAAGCAGCACTTTGATGAACTAAACGAGTGCCTGCAACTGAAGGATGGTTCAGCTGCGATTCACCCGCACGTGCTCGCTCTGGTCCTGATCCGTGGCCTTTCTAACGTTGGGCAGTATGGGCAGGCTAAACAGTGTGTCATTAATGCCTTTGACACCGACTTTATCCTGTCCGCCGACAAGGTAATGAGCAGCATCATTCATCAGGCGTAGAACCTGGACGCTGACGTCTCTAGTCATCCTGACAGTGCTGCTGCGGGACATCCAGTCAATGCCTTCCTTGCGGATCGGAAACGCCAGGGTGGCCGTGGCATTGGCGGTTGGACCTCGGACAAGAAGAAGTCCAAGTTTTCCATGAAGTGTGGGGCCTGCGGGGACCCAAATCACGTCTGGTCTACCTGCAAGGCACCAGATGCTGATGTCCTCCGCGCCAAGCGCAAACAGATTGCGGAGAAGTACGCCGGACAGCCACCTCCCACGGCTCACCTCAGCGACCTACCTGCTGAGGGAGATACTGAAGCGGGGGATGCTGCTGCTGAGGACACACTGGAATATGACATGCAGGACGAGTACGACGACACAGAGGTCGGTACATCCTTTGCCTCTGTTGCTTTCGCGTCCGCTACAGCTCCTGTTGCTGATCTCTCGGATTACTGGGTTGTTGACTCCGCTTGTTCTGTTAAGTTAACGTCTTTTCGATCGGATTTTTCGGAATTTCGTCCCTCGACCCGCAACAGCACTGTCGGTGGTGTCGGTGTCACAGTCCAGGGCAGTGGAACCGTTCGCATTCCCATTTGTCTGATTTCTGGTCGAACAGTCTTTCGGCGCGTTCATGCACTTTATACACCTGATCTGTCATCTCGGTCTGCACAGCGTATCAGTCGTTTACTGAGCGTCAGCTGGATGCAAAAACACTCGGGGTGTGAGTTTTCTTTTCCCACTAACACTGACTCCGGCATGCTACTGGTCACCACAGGAATGGGGATGCTAATCCCGTCGGGAAATGGACTGTACCTCCTTCCGAGGTCGCATGCCTGCGCGGGGGTGTCCTCGCGTGACATAGACAGCTTTAGAGAAAAATCTGTCGCACTTGCTGCTGGGTGTGATGCTGCTTTGTGGCATAGTCGTATGGGTCATTTGAACATGCAGAGTCTTCAGGCTCAGCACTCTCATAATACGGCGGCTGTGCCTGTTATGCCTAGTTCTGTAAATGATCTCTCTTGTGAGTCATGCAACCTGAACAAAGCTGTGTCTGCGCCTAAAAACCGCACAGCATCGCAGAAGCCAGCTGCCCCCCTCCAGCATCTGTCGTGTGACTTGTGGGGTCCTGTCAGTGTCCCGTCGCCTTACGGTCTGAAATATTGTCTGTTGGTCATTGACCATCACACAAATTTCATGTGAGTTAGGTTTCTGAAATCCAAGGATGAGACATGTGCTAACCTCGAGACCATTCTCATGGACGCGCGGCACACCCATGCCCGGTTCCACTCCCAACACCATGTTTTTGCACCGTTTCTGAAATTTGACTCGGACTCGGTGTTCGAGGCAGCAAACACGCAACTCATGTGCACAAGATTGGGGTTCAGCATTCAGTTCTCTGCCCCTTACGCACATCACATGCTAGGGAAAGCGGAACGTCCGTGGCGCACTCTGCGCGACTGCGCATCCTCCATGTTACATGCGATGTCTGTACCAAATAGCATGTGGTCCTGCGCGATCAGCACGGTGGTCCACCTCCGTAACCGCACGTACAGTCGCGCTGTTGGTCCATCCGGAGGGGTTCCTCTCACACTTCTGACTGGCGCTGTTCCGAACGCATCCGTCTTTCGAGTGTTTGGGTGTACGGCATTTGCTAAGATGCCAGACAGTCTGCGACGGAAACTCGGACTGAAGGCGTTCCGAGGGGTGATGGTGGGGTACTCGCATAACTCGCCGGGATATCGTATCTACAACCCTGCAACCCGGCGCATCACAACGTCTGTGCATGTCAAGTTTGAGGAACTTGTGCCCGGGTTTGGGTCATCCCACCCCGTCGCTTCGTCGATCGAGGTGTGTGCAGATGCAGAGACTTTATCTGTTGCCCCTGCCAGTCACCCACTCCCAGACCTGCACATAGATGCGGAGGACATTGTGACTGTGACTGAGGTCGACATACCCACTCGCCTGCGCGGCCCGCCCGCTCATTTTGAGGACTACGTTGCTCACGTGTCCACTGTACCGCGGGTGTGTGTCACTGACTCGTGTGAGACCGACCTGTCTGACCACATGGACGACATCTTTCCTCTCCCAGACCTCTCCATGATGGTAGCTCACCCACGTCATCAGTGCTCTGAAGGACCAACAATAGACGTCGCTCTGGTGTCCGCGAGCGTCTGTGTTGAACAGGCATCCTACAAGGCTGCTTTGGTTAGTCCACAGGCGGTGGAATGGAAGCAGGCTATGCAGTTGGAATTCGACTCCATAACGTCTAATCAGACATGGGATCTCGTTCCCCTGCCTGCTGGACGCCGCGTGGTCAACAACATGTGGGTTTATAAGGCCAAAACAGACGCTTCTGGTGCCGTTTCTCGGTACAAGGCGCGGTTTGTCGCAAAGGGGTGCAGCCAGCGCGAGGGGATTGACTATACGGAGACGTTCTCACCCGTCATTCGCCTCGCCAGCCTCCGCGTCTTCTTCAGTATCGCCGCAGCTCGTGATCTAGAACTGGGCGGTCTCGACATCGACACGGCGTTCCTGTACGCGCCCATTAAAGAGGATGTCTACATCAGACAGCCCCTTGGGTTCGATGACGGGACCACCAATGTCTGTCACCTGCGCCGGTGCCTCTACGGCCTGAAGCAGTCCCCACGGGAGTTCAATGAGCTGCTTCGCGACTGGCTCGTCTCTCAGGGATGGCGCCAACTGATGTCCGACCCGTGCATCTACATGTTTGAGGCAGATGGGGTTTTCGCCATGATTGCCCTCTACGTGGATGACATTCCAGTGGCGTGCAACAACACCGCCTGGCGGGTGGCCTTCACCGCCTTGGTGCGATCTAGGTTTGACATCAAGGACCACGGCGACCTGTCGGACATCATAGGCATGCACATCACACGGGACAGAGCTGCACGCGCCATTAGCCTGGATCAGAGCAAATATGTGCGTGAACTGCTCGACAAGCATGACATGGTGGACTGCAAACCCTCGTGTCTGCCCATGGACCTTGGGTTCTTGGCTGCCATCGCCAAACAGACACCGGTACCCCTCACGGGCGCGGACCGGGACATCTACCCGAGCATGCTCGGCAGTCTGCAATACGCCGCCGTTTGCACTAGACCGGACATTTCAACCGCGCTTAGCATTCTGGGCTCGGCGCAGGCTAACCCCACGGTGGCACACATGCAAGCCCTTAAGAAGGTGCTGCGCTACCTCAAAGGGTCTCCCAGCATGAGCCTGACGTTGGGGGGGGGTGCGGACAACACTCTCCAACTGACAGGCTTTGCTGATGCAGACTGGGGGAATGACTGTGAGACACGCCGTTCACGATCGGGTTTCATGTTTACACTGGGCAGAGGTGCAGTCAGCTACAAGTCGAGGAAACAGTCCTGCGTCGCACAGTCAACATGCGAGGCAGAGTACTACTCCGCAGCGGACGCAACCAAGGAGGCCATTCATATTCGACAGATGCTTTCGGAAATCTTCAGTCAACCTGCCAGCGGGACGACCACCATCTGGGAAGACAACCAGAGCTGCATTGCCTACTCGCAGAATGCACTGGTGAGCGAGAAGACCAAGCACATCGACCTGAAGTATCACTTCGTGAAGGACCACGTGCAGCTGGGGACTATCAAACTACGGTACCTACCCACAGGTGACATGGTTGCTGACATGCTGACCAAGCCACTGCCTGGACCTGCACTCGTGAAACACAGGAGCGCCATCCTGGGGACATCCGGACCCATGCAGCGACACACATCGTAGAGGGAATTATGTAATCACTTCCATCTGGTTACAAGACACACCTTAGCTATCTTGAGGGGGAGTGTTGTAAGTAATTCCTAATGTAGATTAGTTACAGAGAGCTAATGTATGCTCTGATAGAAGTCCTTATGTACAGGACATCATCTAGAGTGCCTGAGCACGATATCACGAACTAGCGTATAGACAGCTAACAGCTATAGCTGAAGTCACTTCTCTTGTCTCAACACCAGCCGTCACCCAAGGCTGGTTGTGTAGCGTACCTGTAACCAGCACACCGCAAGTTACAGTGTCTTCCTTATCGAACCGTGCATATCACGTTCAACAAATTGAATCCCTTACATTTTAAAGTTTATTTTGCGGTGATTTTCAGGGAATCGTGGTGGTTGTGGTGGTGAGGCATGGGGTTGGGTGAGGAAGGTTTCACTAGATCCCGGGCCACAAGGACCACGCGGGCACGCAGGACCACGCGTGCCTGTCACACGACCTCTGCGTGCCCGTGACAGCACGTTTCGTGTCACGGAAGGCACGCGTGGTCGCGTGGCGTACTTCTACGTGAAAATTGTAACATCACGTACAAAAAACGTACAGGACCACGCGGCACGCGTGGTTTTTCGCTCTGTATAGGACGGGGGTAAGGGGCATGCCTACTAGTCCCCTTATTTTCCATAATCCACTCCTGTCACGGCCCTAAAGAACGGATAAGACAATCATAGGCGTCCCACCGTCTGTATTTCAATCTTTTTATTTCCGATTTGTTGCACGCGGGTTGGGTGTGGCTGGCATCGGTATGCGCCCCAAACACGCCTCCCATGACCGTCCACATGTTGCTTCCCGATAGGCCCTATGAACCTCTCCCCTGGCCAACACCAAGTTGACTTTCACCTTCAAACAAATCGTATTCACCATTTCTACGCAATAATGACTCAAACGACGAGATGCATATTGTTCACACAAAACAGAAGTAAACAAACTTCATATATCGCCATTCCGGATGCGCTGGTGATAATGGTTCGATGACCATATTAGTCACATGCAACAAAATAACATTTTGATGAAAAAGTGCGCTCCATGTAAAACATTAAAGCATTGACGGGGCACGATATGCTTGGCATTGCCGTGAAATCATGTGTCATTGATTGATGCAAACCCTACATCAACCCACACGCCAGTAGTCGGTGGTATATGCCTCAAATGGATGAGTGCATCCTGGGAGGGTGCGATTTCTGGGGATTGCAAAGGAGCGCCTCCCCTCCCCAAGCAAGCATAAACCATCGGCCATGGCTGATAGGCATTCATAATTCGCTGCTTCAAGACAGGCAAACAGAACGATAAGCAACTTCATGGTGCAGACGTTCGTCACCCGGCGTCTGGATACCAAACACACCTGCCCACCCACAAAGAATAATGCATATACAAATTGGCCAAACCATCTCCTCCCCGTCTAACCAACTCCCGCAGACATACCCTTCCCTCCCCCCTTCGCCCAACGCACACAAACCCATCCACCCTCTTTCTCTCCTCGGCAGTGTTGCTGTTGTTTGGAAGACAAGGACACAATATCGTAGCAAGGAGAATGAGGAGAAAGTGTGAATCCTACGGAATGGATTTAAGGGGAGCTTGTATATTGGGGATTTACGGGGCAGCCCGACCAGGATCACCACCCTGCCCCGCCCTGCCCTGCGATAGGGTGGGGTTCGTGAAGGTTGGATGTGAGACCTAAGACTGGTGCACAAAGTCGATACCCTTCTGGATCTGAGCCTTCAGCTCGCCCATCATCGCGTCCAGCCCCTCCTGCTCGTACGCGGTGAGGGAGCCCACTCCGTAGATCTCCTCCACGCCGCTCGCACCCAGCTTCACCTTGGTGGAGAAGTAGGCGGCATCGGTGATGGTGGACTCAACGTAAGAGCACTCCACGACGTCGGAGGCGCCGTCCAGGCCGCGCAGGACGGAGTCCGCAAAGCAGGCGCCCGCGTAGGCCATCGACAGAGTTGCAGAGCCCTGCAGTTACCACAATGCAGTTGCCCAGCTGCCGTCAATACCGAGACATGGCTACTTCGTGTGCGTGTTGGCCTCGCATGCTCCCCAAAACATGGAAAACGCTACATTTCGTGCATATTCCATAAAAGCTATTCCTATTCACAACAGCGCAAATGTGCTTGAGCGTGCATGTGGTAGTGCGTGCGTGTGTTTTTGTGCGCGTATTTGATACGTTCATTTTGGTATTCTCTGTAGGGGAAGAGGAAGTTTCACCTTGCCAGCCTTAGCCGCCACCACCTCAGTGCCACCGTCCTGGGTACGCTTGGTGAGGGCATCAATGACCTCGGGGGAGAGGTCAGCGCCGGGGGTGGCCTGGGAAAAGAGAGGGAGGATAGTGATGCCGGCGTGGCCGCCGATGACGGGCACGTCCACATCCTTTACATCCAGACCCGCCTTCTCCGCGTAAAAGGTCCTCGCGCGCACCTGACACCACATCATGACATATTTGCGATTCAGACTCGTGCAACGAGCTGGTTTATGCCAGTCCGCGAGTCCCACAGCTTTGGCTGGATGTGAGGAGGGTTATTGGAGCTGCGGGACATACCACGTCGAGGGTGGTCACGCCCATGAGCTTCTTGGGGTCGTAGCAGCCCATCTTCTTGAGGGTCTCTGCAGCGATGGGGACGGTGGAGTTCACGGGGTTGGAGATCATGGCGATGCAAGCCTGCAGCAAAAGGAAGAAAACATGCAAAGGGTCTCCATAAAAAAATCCAATTCAAAAGAAAGGATCACAATTTGCAACAGCAGACCGAAGGGGAAGAAAGAAAAGATAACAGCTCGTCTGCATTTGCTTACCTCGGGGCAGAAGTTGGCGATGTTCTCCGTGATCCCCTTCACGATTCCAGCGTTGATCTGCACAAAACATGAGCTAATTATTAGATTGGACACAGCTAAGCACACACACACACACACACACACACACACACACACACACACACGCATGTGTAAACACACACACACACACACACACACATGCACTGACAGGACATTGGCATGATAGCCAAGCACATACAAACGCACGTGCGGGTCATTCCGGACACACAAACACACACAAACACACACAAACACACACACACACACACACACACACACGCACACACACACACGCGCACGCGCGTATATATGTACACATACACACACACACACACACACAAACACACATGCACTGACATGATATTGGCATGATGGCCAAGCATATACTCACGCACATGCAGGTGTAGAGACACTGAGCGTGACCAAAGGAAGAAAGCACTCACCTTGAACAGATCATCGCGGGTCATGCCGGGCTTGCGGGGCACACCGGCAGGGATGATGACGAGGTCAGCGCCGCTCAGAGCCTCACCCATCTGGTCATCTCCCATGAATCCCTGCGAGCGACGCGAAGGAGCACAGTGCAGCGCTCCACACTTTCAGCTGGCGCTGATACTTTGGCGATGGCAACTTCAAGAGAGAGAGAGAGAGAGAGAGAGAGAGAGAGAGAGAGAGAGAGAGAGAGAGAGAGAGAGAGAGAGAGAGAGAGAGAGAGAGAGAGAGAGAGTGTGTGCGCATGCAAGATGAGCATGGTAGCGGTTGCAGAGCTCAGGGCGCACCCTGGTGATGGCCTTGGTGTTGACGTGGCTCACGTCAGCCGCCACGCCGGGGGTGCCCGCCACATCAAAGAGGGACAGCTCGCCAACGGCGGGGTTCATCTGCAAAACACACAAACAAAGAAAGGGCGCCGTTATACCCCTCCTCTCGGCACACCATTCTCAAGCTTCACATGCAGGCATGCCCTCGCCCTCCAGCTCTTCAACGCAGCCAAGCAAGGGTCTAGTGTGGCGCGGTTGGTGCAGAATATCTGGACATGAGGACTCAGAGGGTACAACAAGGGAACAAATATGACTAGAAATAAAGGTTAAACTTTAGCTAAGTAAACGGAAAGGGAGGTGCCGGGGAACACTGGAAGGCGTGGCACTGTCGAAGCCATGTTTAGAGAAATTCTTCTGAAATAAACACTAGAGCCACAATCAGCGAGGATAGCGAGGCACAAGGGGAAGATGGGAGGGTGGAGTCGGCGGCGGACGTGAGTGAGTTTGGCCGAAATTCAGGGTTGCGGGGTTCCACCGGGGGCGTGGCAGCAGCAGCGGCGGAGTCCCGCGATCACTACAGTTATGGTGCTGAGAAGGATAAATGAACCCTTGCGAAGGTCGAGAATCCACCTCTATGAGTTCATAGGCAGCTAATGTCGAGGGGGCTGATGCGGGGTCGGTTGGGTTTCTCGTATTCAGTCATGTATTGTACCTTCATCAGCAGCGACAGTGGCTGGCCGATGCCGCCCGCGGCGCCCACCACCACCACTTTCCGGTTGCCAGCGGCCGAAGCGGCGCTGTAGGAGCGCGACGCGAGCTGAGCTGCCGCTCGACGGAGGAGGGATGCGGGAGCCATGACTTCGATACGCTGACTGCACGTCTGGGAAAGAGGTAGGGGATGACGGGGTGAGGGGAGAGTGGAGGGGTGGGTCGGCAGAGGGCGATGGGTGAGATCGCCGCCCTAATTAGTGTAGGAGCGTGGATGACATGCTGAATTGCTGATAGGGCACTTTCCGTATCGCCGCTGGATCAGACGCAATCTGACCAGGAGAGCTGTTTATGAACACTGATATTTCGGGCGAATAATAACGGTAATATAACCGAAGCATAGACGAACTTGACTGTTCATTCTTGGCTATTTCAAATACGAATACGTGGTTTATCTAAACGCCTATGTACTAGATTCTGGTGACCGAATTGATCGGCGCATATCGCGAAGAATATACTGTACGAGGGTTTGGAATGAAGCACCGTGAGTCTGAGACAGATGACGAAAGTACCCGTACAGGTATGAAACACGCGTGCGAAGTAGCGTGGCATCAGTTTGTCGTGCATAGTTTTGTAAGTAAATGACAACGACAGGTGCAAGTTCGCCGTGGCAGTCTGGAGCAGCTGCGAGCCCGCGACGCTGCGCCTGCTGTTCATACATGAGCGTACCCGTATCTGTCTAATAATCGAATTTACCCGAGGGCACGTTTTGCCAAAGATGTTAGTTTGCTTACAATTTGGCCAAAAGACCACCGTTATTGCAATAGGCGGTCCGCTGTGTGCAATAATATTCTACACTCCTCCACAAAAGTCCGGACAAGATTTCGCACCTGCGCAAGTAGAAAATGCAATCATGCGTCGATTTTATTGACAAATATCCTGAAATCCCAGGCAATGCTTTTGCGCGCAAAATGGAATGCACCGACAACTGCGAGGGGCGAGTTCGAACACTGCCGGGCATGTGTACTTGGGGTTATCGCGCCCGCACCCGTGCGGCACGCTCTTTCAAACAGTCGCCGTGCTTGGTAGACGAAAAGAGTAACGGGCGCACAACGCCGCAATATGAACGCTGATGCGACGGTCGCGCAAATACTATGCATAGGCGACGGAGGGAGGAGGTGTTGGGCAGGCCGCTGTGGGGGAAACGCAAGAAATCGCGTATGTAGACTTACCACCGATATGCGCACAACCCAAGGGCAAGCCGCTTTCGGCAACAATGTTCAAGCGATCATAACTTCCTGATATATGGTCAAAACTTTTTATAAAATGTACCGTTGGACGCGTCTTTTCAATGCGCGTCGAACGCATCTACTCCGGAGTTCAGACTCCCACAAATCGATTTGTTATGAATTATTTTGATTTACAAACTATTCCGGCACCGCTGAGCGGCAGTGCCAAGCAACACCCATCGAAGTCGGCTCACCTCCTGAGACGATTTGTGCGGGGTTTGTCGATATATGTTAACCAATTCTTCATTCCTATTGACCTCCGAGCCCAATTCCCGACGCGTGCCACGCGTGGGGCGGGTGTGGTTGGCACAAGCACATACCCAAGCATTCCAAACACCACCGTCAACGTGATGCGTCCCTAACGGCCAAGTTGGACCTCGCCCCTCCCCTAAGCCAATCGCCCTCGCATGTTTACAGCGTGCAGTGTTTATCCAAACCTGCGTCATGTGCGTTTTTGCTCGCCTGCTTTCCAAAAAATCACCCGTGCCAGCGGCGTGAACTTCCGTGCTCTATTCACACACCCGCAAACCAAACCTCGCGCATTGAACACGGCACCCACGCCTCCAAACCCCCTCCAAAACCCCCCCAAAACTGCGGTTATGTGGAACACAGAGAAGTATGCAGCTTGGTATGAGCGCTTGAGCAATGCCCAAGCGTGGCGCTCAGAATGGCGTGTGCAGTTCAGACAATTTCTCGGGAGTTTATGGGCTTAATTCGACAAACTCCACCGACAGCACCCGCTTTAAGCTGAGGTCTAACCACCCCGGATGGCGGCTTACTGCTTGCTTCTCGGCTCTCCTACAATTGGGTGGTACTCGGGTATCGTCGTGCTTGACGTGGTGAGAGGGGAGCGTGTTCTTGACTAGCGTATGCTTAACATAATGCATGTCCGGACTTTTGTGGAGGAAGGTAGTAGGCCTGCCAGAACTTGATTGGCAGTAGTCGGGATAGCGAGGATAGGCTTGTCGGCTGCGCTGCGCCTTTGATCGCCCTTAGCTTTTCGGATGAAGAGCCAAATTTTCTGGGATGGGCGATCGACGACGAGGTCTTGTGTTAAACACCTTACTCCTGTTTCGGCTCTGCAGAAAAACGCATAGTTTGTGCAGACTGCCAGTAGCGCGCGAAATTGCGCGATGAGGTGCCGTGAAGTAGGTGTCCACTGGAGGTGTTTACGGAGGTTGGCGGCGGCGGTGAGTAGCGAGAGTGCTAGAGGGGTTGGTAACGGGAGGCGCGAGTCCGCTGCTTGTAGACGTTGTTGCTGCATCTCGAGTCCGCGTCGAGCGTCGGCCAAGAGTTCCCCGACCGCGATCGGCTACTACTGGTGGTCGCGGAAAACTTGTTGATGGCTGAGTAGTACTGCTGCAACGATGCAGCGGCGACGGTACCCTGTAGTCCCAACCATGCCTTGTAACGAACGACTGATTGTGTAGTAGCTTGTAGCGGATGGATGTGTTCCTCGTGGTAGAAAGCGGCAAATTGACGCATGCCGCTGTCGTAGTTGGAGTATGTTGTCGGGGCTAGGGAGCTGCTCAACAACTGTAGCGCAGTGGTACCGATATGGTCGGTGCCCAACAGGTTGCGAAGTCGATCAGTCATGGTAGTCGTCCACGGTGCGTGTGCGTCTGGTTCTCGTAATGTGTAGCGGACAGGCCGCGAGGGCTTGTGCGACTGAGTGGCTATAGCGCGTAGCTCCGTGAGGCTTGAGCTGGCCGTCCGTAGTGTGCGTCCTATTGCGCCTCTGCGGGTGTGTAGCCAGGCCGGCGTGGCAGTCGAAAGGCCACGATCCTCCATCTTGGTCGTCGGACCCCCTCGCGTGAGCCTCGCCGACCAGGGAAGAATAGGTCGCGCGAGGGGGGGTAGTGGATGGTCTCGGTGGCCAAGCTGTGGAAGTCCTGGAGCCACGGGTTGTGGGGCCAGTACGGTGCGATGACGGTAGCAGCTGCCCCTGATTGGCGTAGTTTCGCACAAAGGGCGGGCAGAGCTGACCACGGCGGGTTGCAGTAGTTTGTCTCGCATTGCCACGCGGCGTCCGGGAGGTGTAGACAGTCTACGTCCTCGCATTGTGGGTCGCGCCATCGGGCGTTGAAACGCGGGAGCTGTGCGTTTTCCATCGACGCAAAACGGTCGATTGAGTGTGGTCCCCACGCTGTCTGTAGGTAGGCGAATATCCGAGGGTTCAGCTGCCAGTCGTCGCGGTCGAGCTCTCGGCTTAGGCTGTCGGCCCATATGTTCGCTGCCGAGCGGATGTAGCGGGGTCGGATGCTGATGTCGTTGACGTCGAGGAGGTGCCAGAGTCGGCGTAATTCGGTCATCATGACCGGAGAGCGCGTAGTCAATTTGGAGAGCGTAGCCACGACGGCTGTGTTGTCCTCGTGGAGTAAGACGTGTCGGCCTCGGAGTTGCGGTAAAAAGGACTCGATCGCGAGACGAACGGCGCGGAGCTCCTTCCATGTGATGTGTTGCCGGCGGTCGTCGTCGTACCAAAACCCGCGGGCTTGGTAGGCAGAGTTGTCATTTAGGACGGATCCCCACCCGTAACCACTTGAGTCGGCGTGGAGGTACGCGGTCTCGATTGGTTTGTAGGTAGAGCGGCCGTTGTGTTGGTCGGGCACCGTGCGCCACCACTCGAGGTCGCGGCGTAACTGGTGTGTCATCCGGACACGTCCGCCCCATCCCTTTCGCGTTGTCAGCACGCAGTGTAGTTCGCGTAGAAAGAAACGGGATGGTGCGATGGCGAGGTAGAGGAATTGCGCCTTGCCAGCGAATGCCGCGAGTTGTCTGGCGGGCAGCCACCGAGCGGTGGTAGCCGCGCGGCTGAGTAACGTTGAAGCTTGTTTTGCGAGGGCCTGTAGCTTGTCGGTCGGGGCTCGGAATTCGCCTTTCAGGAGGTTGACTGTCATGCCCAGGTGGGTGCCCACCTGGGTGGGCTGCCACGAGCCTTTGTCGGGGTTGCGCTGGAGGCCGAGCCGGTGGAGAAGGGTCTCGATGCGGTCGCGTAGCAGTAGAGCTGCGTCGTACGAGCTGGCCATGAATAGGAAGTCGTCCATGTAAAGTAGCAGTCGTACTCCGCGCCATCGGACGTTGCAAAGGAAACGTCGTGACGGCTTGTACGGCGTCGCGGAGTTGGCGGTCATCGGGGTAGGCGCCCGTCGCAGGTAGTTTGTGAACACTTGAGTCAGTTTGCAAAAATAGTAAGCAGACCCCGACCAACCCATCGGGAGGCATGCGAGGCGCCACAGCTCGCCGCGGTAGTTGACCGTGAAGAAATCTCGGTCCGCTTCTCTAATGCCTAGCGTGTAGTAGCCGTCCGCTAGGTCGAGGGAGACGAAGTAGTCGCCCGGGCGGGACATGTGGCGTAAGTGCTTGAGGGTCTCGCGCGACATCTGGAATTCCGCGCAATAGTTGTTTAGCTCGCGGAGGTCGATGATAAGGCGCCATTTGTTTGCACCGGGTTTGTGGACGAGGAACATGCGGGAGACGTAGCGGGTGTTGGAGGTGCGCTCCCAGGCTCCGCAGGCTTCGAAGCGTGGGAGCTATGTAGCCAGGAAGTCGAGTTGAGGCTGGGTGGCGTCCTTCATGGCGACTCCGTGGTTGAAAGGTCGGGGACGTAGGCCGTTTTGAACTTGACCCGCACGCCATGGCGGATCCAGTTCACGACTTGACCGCTCGCGCCGATATGCTCCCACTCCCGCCATTTTAGCCGCACGCGGTGACGCATGTAACTGGATGACGGGGAGCAGGAATCGGCACGGCGGGCTTGTTAGAGTTGGGAACGGATAGTTACACGGAGGTCGTGCCGGCCCCACAAGGGGGGCCGGCTGTGGTGACTAGAGAAGTGAGAGGAGAGAGATGGCGGCCGGCGAAGGCACCGGCAAGGCCGGCCGACCGCCACTAATAGGGAATAGAGTACCGCTAATAGCATAACACTAAGTACTAGAATGACAAATAGCTACCTTGTACATAAGTACTATGCAACGGGATGCTAGTGCTAACACCCCCCCTCAAGGTAGCCGAGGTCTTGACGTCGTCCTAGCTTGCGTTGAGGAAGGTGTCATCTTGGTAGAAGGTGTAGTGCTTGTAGCGTGTGTCTCCGGCCGGGTAGGTGTAGCGACATGCGCTCACAAGAACGTGCCGCTACCGGCGAGTTGCCGATATGAAGCAGTTCTAAATGTACTGCGTAATGTACTATTCTCACATGTAGCGGGAAAAACTGTCCACGGGGGAATTAGCCGACGCATGAGAGCGACCGGCGAGGAAGAAGCACATCCAACAAGGCCGTTAGGAGCGTGTAGGCACGCAAAAAACATAGACGGGCGCTCGTGTTGACTCCCCCTTTTCGCCGTGGGAAAGTTAAGCTCCTCGCTAAGTAAGGTGAGCGTTGCGGCATTACCTCGGGAAAAAACAATAACAATACTAATTAAAGTATGCACGGGCCGAATTATTCGCGGGTCGGTCTGAAAAACCAGATCCGGTCGAGGGCATCGGTAGGCGGAAGGCTAGGTGAGACAGAAAGCTGGGTGGGGCGAACGTGGCGCCGGGCGCTTTACACACGCTCTTCTCCTTTTTACGTGGGAGATGGTAGGACAGTCGCGGACAACCAGCTCGAAGGCGAAGCGTGGGGTCGGTGGGACGATGAATTACTAGCGTGGCGCCGAGCGCTTTACACACGCTCTACTCTTTTTTACGTGGGAGTAGGTAGGACTAGCGTGGCGCCGAGCGCTTTACACACGCTCTTCTCTAGTGTAACTTGGTGGAGGGCCCATAACCTGTTAGAGTTGGGAACGGATAGTTACACGGAGGTCGTGCCGGCCCCACAAGGGGGGCCGGCTGTGGTGACTAGAGAAGTGAGAGGAGAGAGATGGCGGCCGGCGAAGGCACCGGCAAGGCCGGCCGACTGCCACTAATAGGGAATAGAGTACATCTATAGCATAACACGAAGTACTAGAATGACAAATAGCTACCTTGTACATAAGTACTATGCAACGGGATGCTAGTGCTAACAGGGCCACACCATCATTTCTTCGTTGTGGGTTTCGCCCCGTCGCTAGGTTTAGTGCCGGCCGCCGCTGCCGCTGCTGCTGCTGCTGCTGCGGCCTTGCGCTTGTCGGCGGCTGCTTTCTTGGCCTTGGCGTCTTGTCCCGGTGGTTTGTCCGGGGTGACTCTCGCGAACGCCGCTCCAGCAGCTGCCTTGCTGGCGGCATGTAGGCTGACTTCGAGCGTCCGATCGACGAACGCTTGGCGTAGCTCGTCCACTGCGCTCGAGACCGCGGTAGGGCGTGGGCGGCAGAAACGCTCGTGGGCGAGTTCGGCGAACACTCGGTCCGAATCCGAACTCGTTTGTCCGCCCTTGGTGAGGCGGAGGAAGCCCAGTCGAGTACGGGCGGCCTCCTCCGTCGCTGTGTGGGTGCGATGACCCGCTCGGATGAGGGCAACGGCTGCCGCATGCTCCGTTGTTATAGGAGGTCCGGTTGACAGCGTGTCCAAAGCCTCGCTGATTGCCGCGTTGGCGCAGCTGTCGAAGAAGGCATAGCACCCGATGTGGAGGTACTCGTCGTACCCCGCTTGAGATTTTCTGTCGTTGAGGAAGCGGGCCGTGTCGTCCGTTAGCGTCCAAAGGCGAGGTTCGTCGATGTCGCGAGGTGGTTGCTCCAAACCGGCAGGAATGATTTTACCGAAGGCGGCAAAATCGACGAACTCGGGCTCGTGGAGCTCGGGGTCGTCGTTCATCAGGTCGATAGGCTGCTCAGGGGCTGCCTTACCACCCTCATTCGCAATGGTCGCGTCAGGGGGAATGGACTGCTGTTGATTCTGAAGCACGGATGGGCCAGTCAATCGTTCGAGCTGGGCCAGTAAGGCGGTGTTAGACGCCTGAATCTGCTCAGCCAATCGGAGTTCGAGGGCCGAAACCGCGCTTTGAATATGTTCGGAAGTACGCTGTTCGATTACAGAGGGGAGAGGGTCGACTCCGGGGGCGGAGGACGACGGCTCAGGCTGCATGTTGTTAGACGGCGACTTAGAACGTGGGGAAGTGTCTCGTGACGCTCGAGTGCGCATGAGACGATGTAAACTCACACCTTGCTAGACTACGAGAGTCGAGACTGCAATTGCGCGAGCCAGATGGGCGAGCGCAAAGCACAGAGTGCCAGTGCTCGGGGGTTGCACCGGCTTAAGGGGCTGCCGCTAGCTAGTGCTGCTGGGGGCAGGGCATGGGGCGTTGCGCTAGGCGTTTCCTCAGTCCTCGAGGGTTACCTCGAGGATTGGGTGAGACGCGCCGCTTTTACAGTAACGCTTTACCGTTCAGTTTTGCGTTCTGTCACATATGTAAGTAAGTTTTGCAAACCTCTAGATTTATATAAAACAATCTGACTATAAACTACGTACCAGCCGGGCCGGTACGGGTACTGATATATTCGTATCGAGCGCCGCGCGCACCGAGCGACGTTTACGAATTTGTTCTATTCACCAAGTACAATTGGTGATGACTCCTGAGGCCCGGGTCGTCTTTGCCCTTCCCGCTTCCGCCCTCGCGGCAATATCTCGATCTTGTTGTTCATGCTCGCCTTGACTCTTTCAAGCTGAGCGATCCCTACCTTCATAAGCCAGGGAGTTGCGATTTACGCTTATTGCGCGAGGTAAATGTACAGGTACCCTTGCAAAGTGCACTCCGGCGGTCAAAGATTGTCGCCCCGGATTATATCCCGTACAGCGAACGTCAGTCAGTCATCACAATCGCGTTGCATCGTTGCAAACAATAAGGCAGTGCGGTCGTTACTTGTTACCACCCCACTCCCCACCCGCTTATTACCCAGCGACCACCCATAATTCCCTCGGACATTTACACTGTATCTCAAAATCAGATAACTTTCGTAGGACGTATACTTAGGCGCTCCAGACTTTACCTAGCTATGGAAGGTAGAATTGGCGACACGGTCCTTGGCGAAGTCCCGTCTCGCGGTATCGCTATTGAGTCTTTGTTGCGGTGCTGCTGGTCAAGGTTGTCGTCGATATGGCTAACAAATTTGGCTCCCCGGCGGACAAACGGCTGCGGTACACCTCCCCGAGCGCTTCTCCTGCACGCGAGCGCCTGAATTTGAGTCCCTACTGTAGCCCAGTGAAACACGGTCTGCAGCGGCGAAAGCATGATGGCACGGGAAAGACCTGGACCCCGCCTCGCGTTCTAGTGGCCGCGCTCATGGCTGCGGGCGCTTTCACCTTGCTCAACCTCTCGCTCCGCTTCTTCCTTTACGAGCCGCGAGAAAGCACCACACGTAAAAGAAGCAAAGACAGCATCAATATCCACTACGCATTCGACGAGGGCATTAACCCGCGCCCCGGCGATATGCCCAACTGGATGTCCGGTCACACGAAGCTCGCACAAGAGTTGGCTGACGCGTGTTCTGAGCACCGTCACGCGTACGACTTTCTATGGTACGGCGACTCCATCACCGAGTCCTTCCGGGAACAGGTTCGAGGAGAGCCCTGTCTGCTCCGCTGCTCTGGCATTTCGAAAGTATGGGAGAACCATTACGGGGAGGGGTCAGGCTACACAGCCGCGGCACTTGGCTTGTCAGGTCAGAGTTCGCTGCTTTCGTTGCTCATTACATCATCTTATTTCTATTAATTAAAGAATTAAGAACACTAGCTCCTTGAACTCGAGTTTTAAAAACCGGATAGACCAGCAGCAGATACCTGACAATCACGCTTTCTGCCAGGCGACTCAACGGAGCACCTGCTGTGGCGGCTCCAGCACGGCGAGTCCCCAGAGTGCCCTGGAACTAAGGCCATCGTGCTCCTCATTGTAAGAGACCCACCCAATGACAGCACAAATTTGGGCATGTTAACATGTGCATAAAAGTATCTATGCATACAGCACACCCCAGCGCATTTTCAACCAGAGGCAGTGCAGTTGGAGTTAGTGATGTGCTGCTGGCTCCCCACCTTCCCTTGTGTTGCTTCAGGGAACGAATGACCTGGGGCTAGCCGCCCTGCAAGCCGGCCCCACCAACGCCGCCGCTGCCATTCAAGCAGCCTCGGGGAAAGCAGCTCATGGGGTGATGGAGGTGTTCCAGGCTCTACGGGCCGCGGCCCCTAAGGCCACGATTCTAGTGCTGGGCATCCTCCCCCGAGGGCTGAAGGACAAATGGAGCAAGCCCGGCCACGATGTGGTGTACCATCAGCAGCCCAGTCAGTTCACGCCTGCGATTCGCGCCATAAACAAACAGCTGCAGGCCTTTGTAAAGGAGCAACCCAATGCGCTATTCCAAGACTGCGGTGAGTTGTTCCTCACGGACGAGGGCCACCTTGACCCCGAGCTAATGCCCGACGCGCTACATCCCGGGACCGCAGGTATGGATATCCTAGCAACCTGCGTAGACGGTAAACTTTTCCCCGCGTTAGCATGGGAGTGAGGAATAGACCCACACCCGCCCAGCAGACACTGCTTCAGGTGAGGGTGTGAAACGAGCAGGATGCACGTGGCGGCACGAGTGGACATTAAAACTATTATGATTACAACTCGGGCAGATATCTAATACTCTTCATAAGGCAGCGAACACTAGCAGGGGCACCCGCAAAGCAGGCCCTCGCAGCGAATGTGGCTCAAACTAGGCAGGACGTCGATGGAGAGGGGGAGGAGCAGGTCGCATGCTGTCCATTCCCCCCATTCCTTCAGGACACTATTTAAGATAATTCGGAGGCTCTTTCCGCACCAAACATGACACGCGCTTGCTTTTCCTGAAAACATTCAATAACACATCCAAAAATCAGCACAAACGCACATACAATGGCTTTCTGTTCTTATGGAGTAGGGAGGCAGGCGATCACGGTGTAGAAGGGGTCTTACCTGAAATAGGTTTCCGAGCCCGTCTTGCCGCTCCACTGTCGCCCAGATTGGCCTTCGACTGGTTTGGTCAGTAGCGCGTTTCCGTTTACGTCCTGCAGAGCGATGTGGACATGGCAGGTGCCCTTCGTCGCCGCGGTCCCGTCCCCTCCGTTCTCCATGCATGGGGAGTTGACAGGGGTGAGCACCGGAATCGGCGCCGGTAGCCCCAAACAGCTGATCTCCAACGGCAACAAGCTCCCACTGCGTTGCGCGATCGCAGAGGATCGACGACCGCGCAGGTGACTGAGTTCCGTCTGCTGCTCCTGCTCTGCCTCCTCCTCAGCATTCTCCTCCATCTCCGCTCTCTTGTCCTCCTCATTCGCGTCCAGCTCGTCGTTCGAGGTATCGTGGGGTTGTTCTGCTGGGTGGGTCTGTTGGATGGGACGCGAGTCTTCTTCCTCTGGCGAGGAGGGCAGCCCGTCCAGGGTTTCGTATGCGGTGAGGTCCAGCGTTGGGGCAGCCGTGGGCGCTGGAGCGGGCGAGGGAGACGGGACCATGGGGTGCGAGGAGGTGCCGGCCTCCGGGAACAAAGTGCGTCCGTGGTTGAGCGTGCGCTCTGTCTTTGGTGTGAAGGAGGTGAAAAATCTGTCGAATGTCTTTCGTTTGCGGCCCGTGGACGCAGGCGGAGGCGGCACGTGCGCGTGCTGCCTCAGCCACTGCTGCCACACCCCCGGGCAGCTCTCGCACTTGTTCGGAAAAGGGCTCGGGAATGTGCAGCCGGAATGGAATCTGCACGATATTGGGGAGCAATGTTAGATTTTTAGGGGGGAGAGGAGCATTTCTATTCAGGGAGATGGGGGCGTGGGTCGTGTTTGTTTATCATGTGGATGAGGCAAGTTTGGGGGTGGGGTGCTTACGCAGGTAGGGTTGCGTAGCAGCAGGAGCCGCAGGCCATGAAACCGCATTCACTGCACGCGACCCCTTCGCAGCCCTCTGACGTCGGTTTCAGACAGCACCCGTCTGCGCAGTAAGCAATTCAACACCTCAGCATGGTTGAACTTGAATTTGGCACAGGGAGGGAAATTGGGGTGGGTGAGTGTGTGTGTGAGGTGACATGGGCCTCACAGCATATGAAATCGTTGCAGCCAGCGCATAATCCTGCACCGATGTCGTCGTTGCACGCCTGGGAAAAGAGAATGGTGACAATAGGTTGATACATAATATCAGAAAAGTTAGCATAGGTATTTCGAACCTTCGACTTTATCCGCGCGCCTTTCCCTCTTCACGACGTTGAGGGGCTAGGCTGTAGGATAGAAAGACCCACCTCGCACGTGTGAACGGTGTCGCCCTCCTCTCTGCAAATACGTCGCTGCAGACAAAACATTTCCTGCGCATACGTAAAGCGTCGGTGTTCAGACCTCGCTGTGAGTGGCAGTTTCCGCTTCATTGTGAGCGCTACCAACGCACCGGTGACAGTAATGTCACCCCGGCGAGTGCGTCGACGGCCGTACTCAGCCGCCATTGCGGAACATGTAACTAACGAGGGAGGAATGTTTTGCCGCCACTGTGCGCGCGATAGCGATATTCGCAGACCTGGCACCGCTCGCAACGCGAAACGGCTTATTTGACAGCTTAGAAAGGCATTTTTACGGCGGTGGGAACTAACACTCGACTGCCAGCGTGGCTTCTTCCGGGAGCGTCCGCATCTGGAACTCTGCCCTATAAGCTTTATCGCACCTAAAGCACACTTTCGTGGTGAGGAGAGAATTGAGACCTGTCCTGGACGTTCCGAGGCGGCTAGCGACATCGGCTGTGCGTCGCCCCGTTGATATCTTAACCGAGTTTTTTAAACCGCGCGGGTTCAAAAAGCGGACATCAACGCCAGCTGTATCGTACCTGCACTGGCGTCGCCGCCGGCGTTCCCACATCTAACTGATAAACAGAACCTTCTCGAGGTGTCTGTGGTTCATCACTTTCACTCTCCTCGGCCTCGCTCTCGTCGTTCTCGGGGAACAGTACCCGAGGTGGCAGCGTCCGTGGTGTGTACACCCACTGGCTGGCCATAATTTGCCCGCCCGATCCGGTTGGATTCCTTGTATTTCACGGCTACTGTACGCCTTTGATTCGTCGTACAGCTGTACTGGTACCTGTCAGGGAGTGTCAGGCGTGCCTGCTGTGTCCACTGCTCGTGAAAGCACTGGTTTGATGATGTTACGAAATGTGAGCAGCGTGTCGACTGATAGAAATGGCAAGCACTGCACCCTTCTCCCTACGTAGACAAGCCCGGTGTGGCGAGCAGGGAAGTCGGTTGAGCCGAAACTCCCGCGAGGCGCGGCGGATCACGCGCAGCGCTTCTCTGAGGTGCATCGGAGATTTCACAGCCGAATGAGGGCTGTCCGCAGACATGTACGCGTATTTCAAATTTACGAACGTAAATCAATATATTAATTATTTATATCAGTATACTCTGTATATTTTGCGATCTGATGTTTCTGCTGGTAAGATTTTTATTTATTTCTATGTTTCTGCTGGTGCTGCCTCCTTTTCTACTCATATGTATGGTACTACCGTACCGATGTACGTATAGTACGTACGTCCATATTGGTCGCGAATATATTTGCAGTAGCAGTACATAAATGCGCTGTCATCTCCATATTTTAAATCTTTTGGGTTGGGTTTAGGGTTTTAGGGTTTAAACCCTACACCTAATCCCTAAACCTTATATTTTAAATCTTAAATTGAAATGCCGGCCGGGACGGATCACTTCAATGCACAGGTCATGCAGGGTGCCTGTACCTATGTTACCTTGGTGCCTGGGTACGTCTCGCGTTTGTAGGTGGAGATACAGGTTCAGTACCTGTACCGATACCCCTTTTCCATCTTTTAATTATATTGGTAAAATATTGGGGTTTAACGGTTAGTTAACGTACCATGTTGAGTCCGCTTAAGGCAACGCGTGGAGACAAAGCGTCACAAGCGCAGTAAATTGTCCGCGGTGGACGCCCACCTGCTTTACCTATAAAGCAGCTCCTCTAGCTGGTAGTAGCCACCTTCTGCCTTTGCGCTCGCCCATTCGGCTCGCGCAACAGGCATCGTAGCTCTCGTAGCTGCGCAAGGTGACAACTTACCCTCGACCGCGTCTACCACGGCCGATACTCTTTATCTTGCTCGAATATACGATGGCTACAGACAGACAAGTCGACGACGAAATTCGCGACGCGCCGGAATTTGTTACATCAATATAATTCAAAGAACAGGAGCAACGCTTACTCGCTAACGTTGCCGCATCAGAAGAGCGACTTAATGGCCGTTTTCAGCAAGCCTTTACCGAACTAATGGCTACGCTTAGCTCGACCATCATCACTCAACTAGCACTAGCCAAACAAGTCAGCACACAGCTAGCCAGTCCCGTCGGCGTAAACGACACGCCGAAGGGTGGAATTCCGGAGCACGACGCCCGTAGCGCCAAGCTGCCGACCGAGCGACCCTCGATCGACCCCACCGTGCGACCCTTGGCCCCAGCCCCAGCGACGACGGTACCCCCAGCAGCCCTGCCAGATGAGGACTACCACATCGACACCGAGCTATGGGGACCCTACATTGCCCCCGGCCTCGAGCTACCCCCCCGACATCTCAACGGCCCACAAATATGGAAGCTCGCATGTGACACCTACCGCCACCTCTCCGCCCGCCGGCACAACGCTACGCTCGAAGATTACCGCGCCACGGCCTGTCACGCCGCCTACGCCGCCTGCGCTAACACGGCGAGCGTATCAGCTATGGAAGACATTCAGAATTATCCCAAGGACTCACCGGAATTCGCGGCGGCGGTCGTCACCATGCGTCAAAGCAACCACACCCACAGCGCGCTCGAGGAGGCCGCCCGTGTGCGGATATCCCACATCCGACACACCAAGGGCGGAGGGGAGACGAGCGATTCGGACCGCGTTTTCGCGGAACTCGCCTACGAGCGGTTCCTCAAGCCGCGACCGGACGTTGCCTCCTCCGAGTACGACAACCTACACCGAGCGTTCATCGACAAAACCCTCGAGTGTTCACTACTCGCTAGCGCCAAAGCCGCCGCGGGAGCTACCTTCGCGCGCAAGACTCCCGACCGACCCCCCCCCCGACCGGCCAACACCGACGCCGAACCCCCGACCCCAACCCAAGCCCAAGCCACCACCGAGAGACAACGCCGACCCCAAAGACACGAAGACCAAGAACCCGGACAAGAACGCCTGACGGTGTGACCCGGCGCGCCACGTCCTGCAACGACCGTTCTAATTGAAATTGAAATTGAAATTGTTTACAACATGTACCGTATGCGCCGGCTTACACCAAATACCGTATGCACCGGTTGCTGTCTCTGAGCCCTCCCAACTATGCCATACATGGAACTTACAAGTCAGGGCTAGACCGTTAACCACCTAAATCCAACCTCTCCAGGGATGTCCGGGGGTTTTACTCCCCCCCGGGGAGTGTGCAATTCGAGGTGAGGGCAGCGTGCATTCAGGGGCGTGCGAAGGTGCAGTGTGTGGAGGCGCGGCGAGAGGTCGTGCGGGGTTTGATGCGGTATATGAGTAGGAGATTATGCAGCCATTGGACAGTATGCGTGTGGAGTTGTGCAAGGATTCGAGACGTGTCGAGGCGCGCTTTGGAGATGATTTTGACAGGAGGGTCTGTGCGGGCGGTGAGTAGGGAGGTGAGACTTGTGATGGTGGAAGAGTGCGGTGTACCTGTGCGGCTCATGACGATGGGAAGGATGTCTACCACTGTGCATGGCCAGTGGTTGCGGATGGCGTTTGCAAGGGGAGTGTATTTGGCACGTATGAGGTGAGCTGTTTGGGAGAGGTTATTGTCTGTGCAATACTTCCATTCCCCTATCTGAATCTTTTTTATGGATGCGTAACGGCGGCGACCGTTTGTGTGACCGACGAATCGAGGTTCGAGGAGGCGGATAAAGTCGGGTTTGTGTGCGGGGGGTCGTAGCGCGGGGGGGAGAATCTCAGGTGGGAGGACGGCGGGACACGAGGTTAGGGAGTCGGGCGAGAGACCTTCGTCAGCGGCAACTAGGCGGGTGGGCATGTGGGTGGGGTGAGGTGGGTGACAGTCAAGTGGTGTGTGGGCAGGAGTGGGGGAAGCAAAGGATTTGATGGGTTTGTTACCGAAGTCTGCGGTGATGGTTTCCCATCGTCCTCCGTTGTGGCGTTCCAGGAGGGAGAGTAGGAGTTGCAGCGCGTTGTTGTGTCGGTCTTGTCTTAGGCCAGACATGGTGGGGCAGTTACCGGCCATGTGGCCGTTGCTAGTGAATTGGCCACATAGGGGGCAGCGCAAGGTGGGGTTGTAAGTAAGAAGGCGGGTGTTGTGGACTCCCCACATGAATTCTTGTTTGTGGGTGAACTGGATATTAGTGAGGGTTGTGTGTTTTTTGTGGAAAGAGAAGTCGGCGCCGTCCTCCTCGGCGCGGGCGAGGAGGGCTCCGTGTTTGGTGGTTTGCGAGAGGGGTGTGTGTGTGTGTGTGTTTGGTGTTGTGGGTGTGTGCGTCAGCTTTGAGGTTGGTGTATGTGTAGGGTATGGGATCCCCTAGGGTCTGTGGAATGAGGGTGTATGGCCAGGTCCAATGGCCTATCGACACGTCTGAACCAGTGGTGTATGTAGTGTCGGGTGGGTGGCCATCCGCGACTTGGCTAGCGAGATTGTCTGCGAAGTCGTTACCTAGGGAGTGGTTGTGTGCTTTGATTTTGCCGAGGTGTGTGCGGATGCCTGCGTCGCAGCGGGTTTTGAGGGTGTGTGTGATGGATAGGAGGGTGTCGCGGTGGATGCTGTGTCTGTAAGCGGAAGGGCAGTTAAAGTAGCCTTGTATAAGGCGGAGGGAGTACGCACTGTCTGTAAGGAGGTGGGTGCGGCCAAGTTGGTGGCCTATATCTATGCCAACCAATTCAGCTCGATTTATTGTGTGCGAGGGAGGGGTAGAGGTCACTAGGATTTTAATTTCGGTGTCCGAGGCGAGGTGTGTGGCTGCTGCTCCGAGAGGGGATGAGCCTCCTTTTTTCGAGCCGTCTGTGTAGACAAAGTCCTACCAGTTTCAAGCAAGAGTACCTCTGGTGGGGGGGTATGTTAGTTGCATGCATTCCGGGTGGGGATATGCGATGGGGTGAGTTGGGTTTGGGGGGAGGTGGTATATGCCAGCCGGAAAAAAAAAACGCACCCTACCGTCACTAAAGACAGCAAAAAGATCCAAAGTACTACTAAAGTACTACTGACGTAATAGCTATAGGGGATGGGTCGGTAGCTCGGATGAGCAACGCCGACCGTCTTCGCTCCGGGCCTGGCCTCCCGATGAGCGATAGACTGGTGACCACAGGGCCCGTCGGACGACGGGCACCGATCACCTCTCCCCACCCGAGCCTAGCTCAACCAGGTCAGTGGATCCGTAGGCACATCAGACGGTACACACTCCAAGGCGCAGCTTTCACAAATTTGAATTCGGCTCACATGCCGGAATCTGCGCCGCCTACATCTCAACCATTCCGAGTACTCCGTCCAATACTACGACACTCGTGCGTATCAAGTAAATTACAAAAATCACCCTCCCACGGAGCCGGCGCACTCTCACGCGCCCCTCCGAGCGTCCGGACGTTCCCATCAAACGTCCGTGAAGAACAAACCCAGGTCCCATCAGACCTGGTCGTGTGCCGCCAACACACGCTGACCACCTCTAACCCTCTCTCTCCCCACTCCAAAACCACCACATACACACACATCGACACCCACGTTACGACCACTATGTCATCACCTTCTACCCTCCCGGAATCATACAAACAGGTCCTCCTCAAAGACCGCCCTACACCCCTTTTCGCGGACGACCACATCGGCCCCCGTAACCGCCTTGTGGGTCACCCACTTGCTCCATTCCTTACGGCCCCACAGCTCGCAACTGCAGCCTACGGACGAGGCACGCCCCTGGAACCCACGCCGGGCACATGGCTTCAAACTCCCCTGGTCCTCTCCACCCCGACGACTGCCCCCGACCTCGGAAGGGCCGTTGACCTCTCTGCTCGCCTGATCGACTCCTACCTCCGAACAGGCCAGTACTCCACCGCCCCTCCTGACACTGCCAGCTTCTGGCTCCACGGTGTGTTCCTACCGAACACGCCGTCTTCCTCACTCATGCTCATCTCCGCTTGCTCTCTCGCTCGACGCTGGCTTCTCGAAAAAGTTCACGCCCTAACCGATATCCCGGCCCGCGCGAGAAATATAATCGGACGGGAACTCGCCCATCGTGCGCGATGGACAGCCTCAGTCACCCGCACCCCACACCCCGCCATGCCACAGCAGCACGATCTCACCCCTCTGCCCGTCGCACTCTCACATGGCCACCAGGAGGTCCGTCTGGACATCCCCACCTCCTGCATAACAGTTGGCCTGCTTTACCAGCTCGCTTCACGCCAGCGTGAACTCCCATCGGGAGGTCCGACGCCACCCCGCGCCGCCTCGGACCCCCAACTTTCCACCACCCTGAGTCAGCAGGAAATTCAGATTATACGAGCTGTCGCCGTTCCCGCAATATCAGGCCAACGCATGAAAATTAGCTCCCCCCTGTTCACTCATCTCTCCGGCCCAAACGTCGTTCCCCTGATACAGGCCCTCCTGCTAGATCGACTCGCCACGGAACTCGCAGACACCTGGAACGCCAGCGCCACCACCCCTACCCCCCGGATGGAAGACCTCCCGGAACCAGCCCAACTCCTGCTCCAGATCGCGGACGCCCTACAACCTACACGGGAACCCGTCCAGGTCGTGAACGACCCCCCCTCCTTCTGGATGCATATCCTCCACCCACCCCATAATCCAGTTCTTTCACAATCTGGCCTTGTACATTTTCACGCCACCCTTCAAAATGCTATTCACACCGTACCCCCCACCCCCCAAAACTACACAATTACCATCACACCCCCCCCTCTCACAGGCCATGTCCCAGGCACCTCCTGGACTGACACCTGCCTCACCACAGTCCTCATCCAATCCCCCCACCCCCTCCCCTTCCCCCAACCCAAGTCCAACGGTACTATCCCTTCCTCACACTGGCTCTCCACCCTCCTCCATCAAACAGCCTCAGAATACGCACAGTCACACACCCACTCCCACCGCTCCTCACCCTCCACCTTCGACATCTCACACCACACCTCCCTCAAAAAATTCCCTGACGGCTCATACTTCCGCTCCCACCCCTCCCCCTCCCCTCACATCGCCACCAGCATCCAAATCTCCCTCACCAACATCATGTACTGCATCCTCATATCAACCAACGGCACTGCCACCATCCCCCTCCCCCACACCTACATACACCGCGGCACCCCCACCAACACCACATGCTCCCTATACATCACACCCCATCACTACTCCACCTTCGGCAGGTCCCGCATCACGGACCCCATCTTCACCACCTCCCCCTCCCCCCCCCAGCTCACCCTCACAAAAAACAAATCCCTCCTTCGCAACCCCCCCTCTCTCCTTCTCGAATGGACAGGCCACCTTCAGGCGACCAACACCTACGAGGCATGGCAACAGGAACCTGCGGACGACTCCCTGCTGGACACCCCTGACGATACTCCCCTCGACCTCGACTCCCTCCCTGACATCCAACTGGCCCCATCATATTCCCCCCCCCCCTCACACTCGTAATCAGCGCCCCTCCAAAAAACGTCGCTCCCCCTCCCCCGCCCCTCCTACGAACCCTCACCCCACACACCCAGCTAACCCTCTCACCTTGCCCGACACCACCCCTCCTCCACCACCCCCCCTCCCCACCATCCACGAAACCTCGGTTGACCACATGGACTCCTCCTCCACCCCCCTCACACACCCCGCCACAGCCTCCTCACACCCAACAGGCCTTGACCCCCCACCTCCTCCTTCCCCCCAACACACAGCCTCCACCCCCAACATGATACCACCCCCCCTCCAACTCCTCCCCCCCTCCCTCCCCCTCACCGACCCCATGGACTCCTCCCCTAAGACACGCACACCCATAAACCCCGCCCTCAAACCTGCCCCCCCGTCCGGCGTCCTAAAACACACACGCCACACCCTCAGAAAGACCTCCCACTCACCCCCACACCGCCGCAACCCCCATGAACCCCAGACCTACACACGCCTCACACACTCCCCTTCCCCACAACCCACCCCCAACTCCAACCACCGAACCCCCACCCTCCCGTCCAGCACACACCCCTCAAACCTCCCCCTACCTGCCTCATCCCCTGCAACCTCTGACTTCGAGCTCGAAGACCTCCCCGACGAAGACCTAAACACAGCGGAAGCCAATGAGGAGCACCTCCCCTCCCCTGGACCTCCCATCCCTCCATCCGATGTCCACTCGGCCGCTAGGGCCAGCCCCCATCCCTAACTCCACTACAGACGGGCCAGCAGGCCCGGAGGTTCGACCCCCTGCCCCCCTCCCACGCCCCCCCCACGATATCCGTACTCACGGTGTAACCAACCCACTTAGGGCCTCACTTCCGTCACACTTCACACCCGATACCTGCACCATCAAACTACACAACTACCTGTTTGACCTTAACCTTGAACACGGCCTCCCCACCCCCATCGGCCACCTCGACTCCTCGGCCGTGCTCTCCTTCCAATGGGGACACTACCAGGACCTCTCAAACCTCTACTACATTGCCACCTCCCTCGCCAAACTCCACTCTACCCCCTCCAACAACTACACCATTATCACAAACACCGAAGTAGACACCTTCCATAACCATCACATATACCCCAGCCAGTGGACCAACCTCTCAAACAGAGGCGTACCCCCGCGCCCGGGCACACCCCACAACTCCCTCCTTGTCCTCACCTGGCAGCACTCCCATTTCGGCCTCCTCCACGTGACACACGACTCCGCCACTTGGGTAGACTCCCTCCACCCCCCCCCCGTCCCTTCTTACCCGCTCCCTCTCACTCCTCGCATCCTGGAACTCGTCTCCCTCCCCCCAACTCCTCACTCCTCGCCTTCTCAACCCACCTCGACATAACGACTCACCTCGGGCGTGGTCTTGTGGAACCCACGTCCTTCTCCACACATACTTTATACTCACGGCACCTGCTGATCATGCTTACGACCCCCCTCATTTCGACCCCAAACACACAGTCTACTCCCTTCACTCTCTTCTGTGGCACCACATCTTCCGCTCCACTCCCCTCCCTGTCGGTCGCTCCCACCTCCTCAACACCCTCCACCCTCATCAGCCCTCCCTCTCCCCCGAGCCCCCACACCCCCCCAAACCCTCCCCATCAACCTTTCCTCTCCCTCATTCCGCCCCCCCCTCCGCCCCCCGCCAACTCACCCTTCCCCACATCACACACCCAAACCCGCCCCACCCCCCACCTCCCACACCCCCCCACCACGCCGCAAAACTCTCCCTCCAGCGCACCCCCCTCACCCCCCCAACCCTCAACCCCCACCACTTCTCCCACATCATATACCACAACCCCTACACCTCATTAACCTCAACACCAGGGGGCTACACACGTCCATCATGGACGTGGAACACCTCGCCACCACCCACAACCCTGATGTCCTCATCCTCACGGAAACTAAACACGACACCCACAAATCCAGATGGCGTGTCGCCCTCCCACAATACCTACTCAAAAGCTCCAGACCCTGCTACTCAGCTATGCCCCTACCCAACGCAGGCGTTCTCTTCGCGATCCGAAGGGAATCGTTCCACTCCGCCACTGTCCTCACCCCACCCTCCCACCTCCTCCCACATATCGCCGGACTAAAACTCGTTCCTCACTCAGGCAACCCTTACCTCCTCCTCGGGGCCTACATGCCACAGCTCCACAGCCCCCAACCAACACGCTTATACGCGGAGGTCGCGGCGTGGGGCCTCCTCCTGATGGACGACTACCCAACTCACCGCGTCCTTTGGGGCGGCGACTTCCAAACGACCACCACACAAGGTACAGGCAACCCCGCCCTCACCTCCTTACTCGAATCACACCTCCGACCCCTCCACCCCCCCCTCCCCACCTTTCCCCGTAGCGGAAGTTGCCTTGACCACTGGCTCACCCCTCCCCCCTCCCCCCTCAGCCTCAACCCGCCTGCATGCTCGACTTTCACCTCTCCCTCACACTTCTCCGACCACTCGGCGATATACCTAGTTATTCCTGCCCCCTCCTCCCCCATCGCTCGTCCACCCTCGGCTCACAACCCACCTAGCACTCCCCACGCCACCCGCAAACTCACCTTCAAGCTCCCACTACAACCGCACCACATTACATCCTACCGGCATAGCACACCCTCCCTTATCAAACACACGGCCTCCCTCCACGCAGAGATTCTCAATACAACCCCTTTCATGACCTCTCCCGATACCCTCGACACCCTAGCCTCGAAATTTACTGCACTACTCTCCCAACATATGGACCACGCAGCCACCATATGGCCCCTCCTACCCCCGAAGAAACCCCGCCCCACTACATCGACCATTAACCCCACCTGGCTCTCTAAAAATACACACAAACTCATTCGTAAACTCCGCAAATGTAGCACCAACGGTGGCCCCCTACCCCTGGCCCAAACCCTCCTACAAACCTCTGACTATCTTTCCCCTACCGATATCCACCAACAATGCCAGGCACGCATACGCCTACTACTCCGAACTCCCACCACAGATATACTCCAAAAGATTAAAACCCGCACCAACACTGCCTACGACGCCTCCCCAAAATCCTCCCACCGCCGCTAAAAAATTAAAAGCGGCCTCCTCCCCACGACCACAGCAACTTCAACTCTCCACCGCATTACCAAGCCCGATAAAACCACAGCATCCTCCCCCTCAGCCATCATTTAGGCGGTCCATTCCCACTTCACCACCGAACTCACGCGAGCCACCCCGCCCGACCTACCAGTACCCCCCTGGGAACACCCCGACAACCCTGACAACTTCACCATCGAACCCCGAGGGGACCCCACACTCACTCTCGCCGACATGATTACCCGCGATACATTCGATAAAACCCTCAACTCGCTAGGCACATGCAAAGCCCCCGGCCCCGACGGTATCCCCAACGAAATTCTCAAGTTCCTACCCCCGGAGACCCGCTCCGCCCTCTACTCTCTCCTATCACTCCTTGCCCATAACTCCTACACACCCCCTGAATGGTGCCATAGCACAACATGCCTCCTACATAAAAAAGGTGACCCCACCCTCCTTGACAACTACCGCCCCATCGCCCTCATGAATAACCTTCTTAAGCTATGGACCGCACTAATAAAAGACGCAGGCTCGAAATACGCCGAAACTCACAGCATCCTCAGCGACCAACAAGACGGCTTTCGCCAACACCGCAGCATCCACGACGCCCTCTCCTCCATAATCATGGCCATGGAGGACGCGAAACTCCACAATAAAGACATCTACGTCATGTACGCGGACTTCAAGGGCGCCTTCAACGCAGCAGACCACCGCATCATGTTCAAACACATGAGGCAACTCGGTATGCCCTCCACTTTTGTAGATACATGCGAACACCTCTACGGAGTCTCATCCACAGACTACATTACCCCGTACGGTCCCACCCCCTCCATAGACATCAATCGAGGTACCCTACAGGGCGACACCCTCTCCCCGTTCCTATTTACCTTATTCCTTGAACCCTTTCTCCGCTGGCTCACTGTGGGCAGCCGGGGCTATCGCCCAGGGCCCCCCGCCACTAACGTCGACCCAACAGAACCCACAGCCACATACCCCGGACACGGATTCGCCGACGACCTCAGCCTAGCTACGGGCTCAACCCCAAACATGGCCATCCAATTAAGGAAACTCTCCCTCTTCAGCGCCTACACATGTATGACCGTCAACATCCGAAAATGCTGCATTACCGGCGCCCTCTGGCGCACAGGCAACGCCCTCTCCCATGCCAACATCACCCTCCTCACATCCCGCCTCCAAACACAGTTCATCACCATCGACTCCACCCCGGCACCCATCCCCTCCATAGGCCCCTCGGACACATACCGCGTCCTTGGGGTCGAACTCAACACCTCCCTCACCTTCACCAAACACTGGCACGAACTCAAACGCACCACCACATCCCTCATCAACGCCCTATCCTCCTCCCTACTAACCCAGTCCCGCAGAATTCGCGTCATCCGTGGCCTCCTACTCGGAAAACACTTCACCCTCCAACTCGGCCTCTTCAGCGACTCCCAATTGGACACCCTCGAAGGTCAAATATGCCGCGCCCTCCGCTCCGCCGTCTCCTCGGTACGTAACCTCCCCCGCACCGCCCTACACCGGCCCACCTCCGACCTCGGCTACGGCCTCCCCTCCCTCAAAGCCCATGCCGCGCAACTCACTGTCTGCCACCTCCACAAAATCCTGAACTCCCCCGGTTATAGGGGCCATATGGCCAGAGCCCACATTCATAACATATCCACTACATACTCTCACTGGCCCACTGAATCGATAATGTCGGGCAGTCTATCCCCCCCCACGCTTAGATGCCTAGTGCGCGCCCAACGCGACGCCGGAACCATGTTTCACAACATCCCTCCCCTCTCCCTCACCAACCCCATTGCCTCCACAATCCGCTCCCACTTCACCAGACAGGACGCCGCGCTCACTACATCACTCAGAGACAGAGCCACACATATCACAGACCCACACACATACAAGCAAGCATACCGCGAATTCTCACCTCGCAAAACACACACCTCCCTCCTTCCCCGTCTCAACCCCCTCTGGCAAAATCACATAACCGAATGGTCACAAGTTCTCCTCCGCGCCACCCCTTCCTCATTCATCCTCAAATCAAGCCAGTCCATCTCCAAACTCACGGGGTCCAACACCTCCCTCTCCATCCCAATCCGCCTTCTCGCCGCAGTCCTCACCGAACCCTCCGACACTGTCCACAACCGCCTCCCCGCCACAAACCTCAACCCCAAACAAGCATCCCCCCCCACCACTCTCCACCCCTCATGGGTTACCCTCCTCACTCCACACCTTCCCCGCCCTCCTCCCACCCTCTCCCCCTTTACCCACTCTTCCCGCACCACCATCCACACCCCCACTGCACCCATCACGCACATTGACACAGACTACCTCACCCCCTCAGACCACCATTTCCCCCCCTGCGACGTCACGCGCATCATCTCCAAACACAAAGACACAGAATACGGACAAACCCAATACATGGTCGAATGGGCCCCGGAACACCTCACGGAATGGGATATACAACTCCAACTGGACGACGGCTTCCGCCTCATCTCTTCCACCCCCACCTCGGTAAACCTACCCAACCCCACCCCCGCCGATTGCTCCATATGTCACAACCCTCTGCACTTAGAACCCACCTCCACCTGCAGCACATGCCCGCACTTTGCCGTCCATTCCCAATGCCGCCCTGCCTTAGGCCCCGCCACATGGCAATGCGACTGGTGCGCTTGCGGCAAACAACACGACCTCACCCGCCTCCACGAGGTCCTGTGGGAGCCTTGCCTCCAACTACACGACACCATCAGTGAGACCCCCTCCGGCCCCACCGCCCTCACCGCATTCAACTCCGGCTTTGTCCCCTCCGCCACTCCCATTCTGCCAGAACCCGGACCCCCTCCATGGACGCACCCCCTTATCACATTCAACCACGACCCCATCAACCCCGACCTCGACATGCTCCCAACCGGTAAATTCGCCATCCACGCACACCCAACACTCCACGACACAACCATCCTATGCACCCCCGACGGCCGCGCGGTCACCACCCTCAACGGCCCCCGCGCCCGCCACCTCTTTCAACTCTTTCGCCCCGACCTCTCCGATCATACATTCGAAGAGGAGGTCTACAACCTCCTCACTCGCCTAGGCTCCCGTTCAGAAATCCACTCACCTACACCCGCCACCACCACCCGCAACAGATGGGCCACCAGAGAGGACCTCCTCTCGGCCCTCCGTCACACATTCCACATCCAGACAGAACTCTACTCAGACCCCCTCAATAAATCACTCCACTCGCACACCTACCACTCACTCTACCCCGAAGACATAGTCTTCTCATCAAGCGGCAGTAATGCCCCACACACATGGCAAGGCACCAACATCGCCAACCCCGAATACGACCACGAATGCATGCGCCGAGCCATGGAACATGCAATCACCAGCGCACACCTCACAGCCTCACACACCCCCAGCGCTACCATCCTCATCCTCCCTCGTTGGGAACACACACCATACCGCCACTCCAAATACATCAACTCCCCCTACACACATCACCTATACACCCTTCCCAACGACGCGAACACCTTCCTACCCCCCGACCAACACACAGGCCACCCCACCCCTACCCCTTTCGGCACACGCTGGATGGTCGACATCTACCTCGTCGCTAACTCCCTCGCACTCCACACCCTACCCTCACACACAGCCATGACCGCACTCCACAACACCCTCGAGTCTATATACGACACACACCTCCCAAGCCCCACCATCACCATCCCACCTCCACACCTCACCGACTCCTACTCACCTCACTCCGCAGGCATATACCATTTCCCCCCCAACCCCACTCACCCCCTTACCTACCCCCTCCATGAACGCACACGACTAACATACTCCCCCACCAGAGGAACTCTTGCCTGGAACTGGCAGGACTTCGTTTACACAGACGGCTCGAAAAAAGGAGGCAGTTCCCCTCTCGGGGCGGCAGCCACCCACCCAGCCTCGGACACCAACATCAAAATCCTGGTGACCTCTACCCCTCCCTCCCATACTATCAATAGAGCCGAACTAGCTGGCATTGACATAGGCCTCCAACTAGGCCACACCCACCTCCTAACTGACAGTGCGTGCTCCCTCCGTCTCATACAAGGATACCTTAACTGCCCCTCTGCTTATAGGCACAACATCCACCGCGACACACTCCTCTCCATCACACGCACCATCATAACCCGCTGCAACGCGGGCATCCGCACACATCTCGGCAAAATTAAAGCACACAACCACTCACTCGGCAACGACCTCGCAGACGCACTCGCTAACCAAGTAGCAGATGGTCAACCACCAAACACCACATACAACACAGGCTCGGACGTGTCCATTGGTCACTGGACCTGGCCTTACACCCTCACACCACAAACTCAAGGGGAACCCACACCCTACAAGTACACAAACCTCAAAGCCGACGCACACACCCACAGCTGCAAGCACACACTTACACCCCTCTCACAAACATCCAAACACGGCGCCCTCCTCGCCCGCGCCGCGGCAAACGGCGCCGACTTCACCTTCCACAAAAAACTCTCAACCCTCACCAACACCCAATTCACCCACAAACAAGAATTCATATGGGGCGTCCACAACACACGCCTCCTCACACACAACCCCACCATGCGATGTCCCATGTGTGGCCAATTCACCAGCAACGGCCACATGGCCGGTAACTGCCCATCCATGTCTGGCCTAAGACAGGACCGTCACAACAGCGCGCTACAACTCCTACTATCCCTCCTGGAACGCCACAACGGAGGATGCTGGGAGACTATCACTGCAGACTTCGGTAACAAACCCATCAAGTCTTTCACCCGCCCCACCCCCACCTCCACCCCTCTTGACTGCCACCCCCCACACCCCACCCACATGCCCACCCGCCTTGTTGATGCAGACGAAGGTCTCTCGCCCGACTCCCTAACCTCGTGCCCCGCTATCCTCCCCCCCGAAATCCTCCCGACTGCACTACGTCCCCCGGCGCACAAACCCGATTTCATACGCCTCCTCGAACCTCGCTTCGTCGGTCACAACAACGGCCGCCGCCGATACTCATCTATCAGGAAAATACAGATAGGGGAGTGGAAGTACTGCACCGACCACAACCTCTCACACACAGCCCGCTTGATTCGGGACAAATACACACCCCTCGCAAATGCCATCCGAAACCACTGGCCAGGTACCGAAGTCGACATCCTACCCATTGTCATGAGCCGCACGGGCACACCGCACTCATCCACCATCGCAAGTCTCACCTCTCTCCTCACCCTCCGCACCGACCCTCCCGACAAACTCGTCACCAAAGCACGACTCGACACATCTCGCATCCTTTCCACACTCCATGCACACACCGTCCAATGGCTGCATTATCTCCTCCTTGTCTACCGCACCAAATCACGCACGACCACTCGCCGAGCCTCCGCATAACGCACGTCCCCAAGCCAGTCCTGCACACCACCTTGAACCCGCTTCAGACCCTCCCCGGGGGGGAGTAAAACCCCCGACCATACTTGGAGAGGTTGGATTTAGGTGGTTAACGGTCTAGCCCTGACTTGTAAGTTCCCTGTATGGCATAGTTGGGAGGGCCCAGAGACAGCAGCCGACGCATCCGGCTTTTTGGTGAAAAACCGGCGCATACGGTACATGTTGTAAACAATTTCAATTTCAATTTCAATTTCAATTATGCCAGCCGAGTGGGGTGAGTAGGTGTCGAAGAGGTGAGGAGGAGGGATGGTGATGGTGGGGTTGGGGAGGTGAGTGTCGTAGATAGACTCGAGAGTTTTGTGTAGTGCGGTCATGGCTGTGTGTGATGGGAGGGTGGAGAGTGCGAGGGGGTTCGCGACAAGGTAGATGTCTACCATCCAGCGTGTGCCGAATGGGGTAGGAGTGGGTTTGCTTGTGTGTTGGTCGGGGGGTAGGAAGGTGTTCGTGTCATTGGGGAGGATGTAGAGGTGGTGGGTGTATGGGGAGGTTATGTATTTGGAATGGCGGTAGGGTGTGTGTTCCCATCGGGGGAGTACGAGGATGGTTGCGCTGGGTGTGTGAGGGGCTGTGAGGTGTGCGCTGGTGATTGCGTGTTCCATGGCGCGGCGCATGCATTCGTGGTCGTATTCGGGGTTGGCGATGTTGGTGCCTTGCCATGTGTGTGGGGCATTACTGCCGCTAGATGAGAAGACTATGTCTTCGGGGTATAGGGTGTGGTAGGTGTGGGAGTGGAGGGATTTATTGAGGGGGTCGGAGTAGAGTTCTGTCTGTATGTTAAATGTGTGGCGGAGAGCTGTGAGTAGGTCTTCTCTAGTGGCCCATCTATTACGGGTGGTGGTGGCGGGTGTGGGTGAGTGGATTTCTGAGCGCGAGCCTAGACGAGTGAGGAGGTGGTAGACCTCATCTTCGAACGTGTGCTGCGAGAGGTCGGGGCGGAAGAGTTGGAAGAGGTGGCGGACGCGGGGGCCGTTAAGGGTGGTGACCGCGCGGCCGTCGGGAGTGCAAAGCATGGTGGTGTCATGGAGTGATGGGTGTGTGTGGATGGCGAATTTATCGGTAGGGAGCATGTCGAGGTCGGGGTGGATGGGGTCGTGGTTGAATGTGATTAGGGGGTGTGACTAGGGAGGGGGGCCGGGTTATGGCAGAATGGGTGTGGTGGAGGGGACAAAGCCGGAGTTGAATGCGGTGAGGGCGGTGGGGCCGGAGGGGGTCCCACTGATGGTGTCGTGTAGTTGTAGGCATGGGGCCCACTGGACCTCGTGGAGGCGGGTGAGGTCATGTTGTTGGCCGCGAGCACACCAATCGCACTGCCATGTGGCGGGTCCCTGAGCTGGGCGGCAATGGGAATGTACGGCAAAGTGCGGGCATGTGGGGCAGGCGGAGGTGGGTTCTGTGTGCAGTGGGTCATGACAGATGGAGCAGTCGGCGGGGGAGGGGGTGGGAAGGCATACCGAAGTGGGGACGGAGGAGATGAGGCGGAAGCCGTCGTCGAGTTGTAATTGAATGTCCCATTCCGTGAGGTGTTCCGGGGCCCACTCTACCATGTACTGCGTTTGGCCGTATT